>OZ004711.1:6186700-6260758 GCA_963924515.1 Vespertilio murinus
CCGGGATGACAGCTCCCGGGATGGCAGCTCCCGGGATGGCAGCTCCTGGGATGACAGCTCCCGGGATGACAGCTCCCGGGATGGCGGCTCCCGGGATGGAGCTCCCGGGATGGCAGCTCCCGGGATGGCGGCTCCCGGGATGGAGCTCCCGGGATGGCGGCTCCCGGGATGACAGCTCCCGGGATGGCAGCTCCCGGGATGACAGCTCCCGGGATGGCGGCTCCCGGGATGGAGCTCCCGGGATGGCGGCTCCCGGGATGACAGCTCCCGGGATGGCGGCTCCCGGGATGGCAGCTCCCGGGATGGCAGCTCCCGGGGTGACAGCTCCCGGGGTGACAGCTCCCGGGATGACAGCTCCCGGGATGGCGGCTCCCGGGATGGCGGCTCCCGGGATGGCAGCTCCCGGGGTGACAGCTCCCGGGGTGACAGCTCCCGGGATGACAGCTCCCGGGATGGCAGCTCCCGGGATGGCAGCTCCTGGGATGACAGCTCCCGGGATGGAGCTCCCGGGATGGCGGCTCCCGGGATGGCGGCTCCCGGGATGACAGCTCCCGGGGTGACAGCTCCCGGGATGGCAGCTCCCGGGGTGACAGCTCCCGGGGTGACAGCTCCCGGGATGGCGGCTCCCGGGATGACAGCTCCCGGGATGACGGCTCCCAGGATGGCAGCTGCGCTCCGTTTTAAAGTGGCTCCTTTATCTTTCTGTTTGCGCAGTCTCTGTGAAGTTCCCACCTCAGCGGAGCTGGTCTGTTCCCCTGTGTTGTTTTTTACTTTGCTGTCATTTCTGACCCGTGTTTACTTCTTTTCCTCCACTTCTGTCTTGAGCTCTGCCAGCCAGAGCTTCATCCTTTAAGTTGTCTCTTCTGGTCTGCACCTCAGTAAGGTGTTGGCAATCAAAATGAAATACTTGGTCACAGCTCCCCACGGCTGTCTGTCTGTCTGTCTGTCTGTCTGTTTTCCTGGTGTGGTCCCCTCTCAGTCCCTCCTTGTAGATCTCAGCCTCCTCGCCAGCAGGCCTCTGCTGGTCCCTTCCGCATTACTCCTCTCTGACAGGGAGAGCGTGGGGGTCACCGAGCTTTGTGCCGGCCAGCAGAGACCTAGTGAGGTTCTAGCCGCCACTTCTCCCAGCCAATGGGCCTGGCACTCCCTGCTGCTCCCAGGGCGAAGACTGCGTCCTGCAAGTCCTGCTGTCCTTCTCTTAGAACCAAGCTGGCCAGGGACACTTCTGCAGCACTTCCTGTCACAATCCTGGCAAGAGTGACCAGGAAGGGCCAGAACCAGTTTGGCTCAGTGGTAGAGCATCGGACTGCAGACTAAAGGGTCCCGGGTTCGATTCCGGTCAAGGGCATGTACCTTGGTTGCGGGCACATCCTCAGTAGGGGGTGTGCAAGAGGCAGTTGGTCGATGATTCTCTCTCATGGATGTTTCTAACTCTCTATCCCTCTCTATTCTTCTCTGTAAAAAATCAATAAAATATATTTTTTTAAAAAAGAGTGACCAGGAAGGGAGGGGGTGGAGGAGGGAGGAGGGGAAGAGAGGAGGGAGGAGAGGAGAAAGAAGGGAGGAGGGAGGAGGAAGGAGGGGAGGAGGAAGGAGGGGAAGAGGGAGGAAGGGAGAAGAAGGGAAGGGAGAAGGAGGGAGAAGGAAGGAGGAGGGAGGAAGAAGGAGGGAGGAGGAGGATGGAGGAAGAGAAGAGGGGAAAAGAAGGAGGGAGGAGGAAGGTGGAGGGAGGAGGGAGGAGGGAAGAAGGAGGAGGGGAGGAGGGAGGAGGGAGGAGGAGGGAGGAGGAAGGAGGGAGAGAGCGCCCAGGGAAGCCCTGCGCAGAAGGGAGGGTGGAGCAGGCCCGGTGTGGGGCTCTCTCCTCCAGGGAGACCATGTGTGGCTGCACCCCACCTCTGCCGACAAGACCAGCGTTGCCATCGGCGGCATCGTCACAGAGCTCAAGCCTGGCCGGACGCTGGTTGAAGATGACGAGGGCAAGGTCAGTGTGCCCGGCGCGCCCTCGGGGCTCCGGTCCTCTGGGGCCGCTCCCCGGGAGGGAAAGTGGGCAGTGGTTGGCCAACGGGAAGCCAGGCCATTGGGCAGCAGGAAGGAGCCACGGGCCAGGCTGTGGCGGAGAGGAGAGCGGGCGGCAGGGGTGCTGAGCTGGAAAGATGGGAGCTGAGTCCACAGCCTCCATGGGGTGGGGTGGGGTGGGGGCGGGGGAGTGGCTTCCGGGGAGCAGACGCTGGCCTGTGGCCGCCCCTCCGGGAGCGCACCCCGTGTTAACAACTACAGCTCTGTCTGCAAAATGATGCTATGAGGTGGAAAACACTTTTACTTGCATACTGTTCTCCCAGCAATCTGTGAGGCCCCCGCTGCAGCCCCCCCCCCCCAGTCACAGCTTCCCTGGCCCCGTCTGAGACTCCGCCTCTGCCCCTGCCCCCTGCCCCTGCCCCCTGCCCCTGCCCCCTGCCCCCTGCCCCTGCCCCCTGCCCCTGCCCCCTGCCCCTGCCCCCTGCCCCCTGCCCCCTGCCCCTGCCCCCTGCCCCCTGCCCCCTGCCCCTGCCCCTGCCCCCTGCCCCTGCCCCCTGCCCCTGCCCCCTGCCCCTGCCCCCTGCCCCCTGCCCCCTGCCCCTGCCCCCTGTTCCCTGCCCCCTGCCCCCGCCCCAGACTCCAACCAGCCTGGTCTGGTGTGCTGCAGGTGTTTCGTGGCCTGAAGCACAGGCTGCCGGCGGGAGCGGGGACCCCGCAGCACAGGCTGCGGGCAGGAGTGGAGTCACCAAAGCACAGGCTGCGGGCAGGAGTGGAGTCACCAAAGCACAGGCTGCGGGCGGGAGCGGGGTGGCGGCTGACGTGCTGGGAAGGTGGCGGGCTGGGGCGCAGGGGCCTCAGGGTAGTCTGCCCTCCTTCCAGGAACACTGGGTCCAAGCAGAGGACCTCGGCTCGCTCAGCCCCATGCACCCCAACTCGGCGCAGGGTGTGGACGACATGATCCACCTGGGGGACCTGAACGAGGCTGGCATGGTGCACAACCTCCTGATCCGCTACCGGCAGCACAAGATCTACGTGAGTCCTGGGGCTGCGGCTCCACCCCGGGCCGGCCTCCCTCCGGACGCTGGGGGCCTGGCCCTCCCGTGTCCTGCCCGCCGGCCCGCCTGCCCCGGGGGCTCCGTGCCCGCGGCCGCCAGGCCCTCCCGGCTGCAGACGGCCCTCCCGGCCCAGCATGGCTCCGGCCGCGGCTGTCACACCAGGATGCGGCCCTTTCCCGGCCTGGCGTGGACAGAGGTCGCCGCAGGGCGGGCTTTGCCGGCAGCGGCTGGCCCTCCGCAGCAGGGTCCTGGCCCGTCCCCGCCCCGGGCCGTGGCTCAGCCGGCTCTTCTGCTGGGTGCCCCGAGGGGGTGAGCAGGGCCGTCAGTGCGGGGAGGGCTGAGCAAAGACCAGGAGGTGTCCTGGGAGGGGCTCTGAGGCTCCCCCGAATCTACGAGGGAGCTCCTGGTCTGAGAGGCGGGGGGCAGCCAGTGAGCCTCCCTCCCTCCCTCAAGTGAAGGCTGAGACGGGACGGTCCTGTGACCTGGAGAGGCGGCTGCCCTGTCCACCCCAGGGGGCAGGTGGGGCTGTGGGGCTGCCCACGAGCCAGCGGCCCCTCACGGGGTCCCAGGGGGATTCAGAGGCCGCTGGCGCGTCCAGCTTCTGGGTCCGGAGGGTCCGTCCACGGCGACCGCCTCACCCGGCCCTGCCGGTGCCCCGAGCTCCCCACTGGGCCGCCTCCTGGGAGGAGGCCAGGGCTGGGGTCCCGCTGCCCGCCAGAGCCAGCCCGCTCCCCGGCTGCTCCGGGCACGGAGCCTGAGCCCTGCTCTCCCCCAGACGTACATAGGCTCCATCCTGGTGGCCGTGAACCCCTTCCAGGAGCTGCCGCTCTACACCCGGGAGCAGGCGCGGCTGTACCACGGCCGCCAGGCGGGCGAGCTGCCCCCGCACGTCTTCGCCGTGGCCAACAGCTGCTACGTGGACATGCAGCGGAACCGGAGGGACCAGTGCTGCGTCGTCAGGTGGGCGCCTTCCCTCCGGCCTGCCTCCTAGAGAGGGGCCGCCTCTGACCGCTCCCACAGCGGGGGCCCCGGGCTCCGGCCAGCTGCCACACCCTCCCCACAGCCCCGACCCCGGCATTCATTCTCTCACTCACTCACTCATTCTCTCACTCACTCATGCATTCTCTCACTCACTCATTCTCTCACTCATTCATTCTCTCACTCACTCATTCCGTCACTCATTCACTCATTCATTCTCTCACTCACTCACTCATTCTCTCACTCATTCACTCATTCTCTCACTCACTCATTCATTCTCTCACTCACTCACTCATTCTCTCACTCACTCATGCATTCTCTCACTCACTCATGCATTCTCTCACTCACTCATTCATTCACTCACTCATTCATTCTTTCACTCACTCATTCCCTCACTCATTCACTCATTCATTCTCTCACTCACTCATTCATTCACTCACTCACTCATTCTCTCACTCACTCATTCCGTCACTCATTCACTCATTCATTCTCTCACTCACTCATTCATTCTCTCACTCACTCACTCATTCACTCACTCACTCATTCATTCTCTCACTCACTCATTCATTCACTCACTCACTCATTCCCTCACTCACTCACTCACTCATTCATTCTCTCACTCATTCCCTCACTCACTCACTCACTCATTCCTCACTCATTCACTCACTTACTCATTCATTCACTCACTCATTCTCTCACTCACTCACTCATTCCCTCACTCGCTCATTCACTCAACTCACTCATTCACTTACTCACTCATTCATTGCCTCACTCATTCCTCCTACTCACTCACTCACTCCTCAGAGGTGCTGTTGTGCTCCACCTATGCCTCCCACCCTAAGGTGGAGAGCCCATAGTCCCTGTCTCAAGGAGCATCCATCTTGGAGAAGGGAGACAGACAGGGGACAATGAGTAGCAGTCTTCCCAGCCGGTCCTGGGAGCGTGCAGGGAAGAGAGGGAGTTGGGCTGTGCATGTGGAGGCCGGCGTCCGGCCCCCCGGGGAGAAGAGCTATGGCAGCATGAACCGTCCCGAGCTTCCTGCAGCAGCAGCCCGGAGGCGGTCCTAATCCTGTCTGAGCCAGAGAGGGCGAGACCCTCCAGGCACCCGCCGGCCGGCCAGGGCCTGGGGCCAGGGCTGGAAGAGAGGAGGGGCGGCGCTGCCCACTTCTCCCAGGGAGGGGGCTCTGACCGGAGCTGGAGCTCCGTTCCCAGCGGGGCCTGGCCCTGCGCGGCTCCGGGCCGGCCAGGGCGGGGTCCTAGGCTCCACGCGGGGAAGGTTTCGCAGCGGAGTCCAGGCGACGGGAGCGTGTAGCAGCCGCTGGGGACCAGGAGGGCCTCGCACAGGGGCGGCAGCAGCAGGCCAGCTGGGCGCTGGCTCTCTGGGCCCCGTGAGGAGATGCCCGGGGGCCCGCCCGCCCGTGAGGCCCTGCAGTGAGGGGGTGCAGCCTGTGCTGTCCCCGGAGAGCTGGGTCCTGTGTCCCAGGCTTTTATCTCTCTTGCAGGCGGGAATCTTGGGGGGGGGGGATGGGGCTCAGGGGCGGGTCTTAACAGAACACCCCCCAGTCTCCGGGCGAGCGCCCCAGGGCCAGGCCTCCCCGGGTCGCGCCAGGGCCGGCTCCTCAGGCATCGCGCCTGGTCCCCGCTCGCCTGGTTTTGCTGCTTTGCAGCATCTGGAGCTGGACTACATCCGAGGCCTCGCAGTCACCTCTGGGGGGGCTTCTGCGTCTGCCTGTGGGTTGTTCAGCTCTGCCTCAGTGTCCCTGTCCCACTCGGCCTGGCTCACTGCCGTCTCCCTCGACCCTCCCAGGCTTTGCCACTCGGCCCCAGCCTGGGACGGGCGGCTGGCTGCAGGCTACAGCCTCGCCTTCAACCAGGGCTCAGTGCCTGCGGAGAGGGTGGACACCAGACCTCCCGCCCTCTGCGCGACACTCAGCCAGCCAGTCAGACTGCTGCTGCCCCGCCCCCTGCCCCTGCCCCCCTGCCCTGCCCCCCTGCCCTGCCCCTGCCCCTGCTCCTGTCCCCCAGCCCCTGCCCCCCTGCCCTGCCCTGCCCCTGCCCCCCAGCCCCTGCCCCTGCCCCTGCCCCCCCTGCCCTGCCCCTGCCCCCCTGCCCCTGCCCCCCTGCCCCTGCCCCTGCCCCCCCTGCCCTGCCCCTGCCCCCTGCCCCCCAGCCCCTGCCCTACCCCTGCCCCTGCCCTGCCCCTGCCCCCTGCCCCCCAGCCCCTGCCCCCCTGCCCCCCTGCCCCCTTGCCCCTGCCCCGCCCCTGCTCCTGTCCCCCCTGCCCCTGTCCCTGCCCCTGCCCCTGCCCCTGCCCCGCCCCTGCTCCTGTCCCCCCTGCTCCTGTCCCCCTACCCCTGCCCCTGCCCCCCTGCCCCTACCCTGCCCCTGCTCCTGTCCCCCTACCCCTGCCCCTGTCCCTGCCCCTGTGCCAGAGGCAGGGGCTCCGTCTGATTTGGCTGGGGCTCCAGGAGCTGGCTGACTTCACTGGCATAGCAAAAGTTTTTAAAATTTAACATTTTCAGACTAAACAATATTTGTCTGGGATTCACTTCAAAATAGTATAAGAGGGGAAACAAAGTGGGCCACGAGCTGAAGCCGGAAAGGGGATTGTGGGAGTTCATGGTGCAAACTGCCCCGCCCAGGCCCTGGGGCGGCCGTCGGGGCGGACCCTGCGGAGGCCGCGGCCTTACAGACCCTGCGCTCTGCCCTCCCTCTGCCCGCCCCCGTGTCCGTGACACGGCAATCACACCGCATCCGCCTAAGCCTCAGCAATCGCAGCAATAGTATCGTTACAATGTGAGTGTTTGCAGTGTGCCAGACACTGCATATTTTCTTTTTAAAAAATATTTTATTGATTTTTTACAGAGAGGAAGGGAGAGGGATAGAGAGTTAGAAACATCGATGAGAGAGAAACATAGGTCAGCCGCCTCCTGCCCGCCCCCCACTGGGGGGCCTGAACCAAGGACACAGTATATTTTCTAACTTAATTACATGTCCTAAGTAATTTTAAAAACTAATTTTCATTTCTCACCACCATGAAATTAATATATATTCACTATGAAAAGTTCAGGAAAACATTCTCAGAGAAAAAATTGCTGCCCGTGACTCTGGACCGTATGGGCAGCCCGCAGCACGGCTGTGTGCGCCGGGCCAGGCCGGGCCTCACCTGGGGAGCGTCTGTGCAGACCGCCCCGGAAGCAGGCCTGGGGGGGGGGGGGCAGGGCGGAAAATCTCCTTTTCTATCGACGAGCCCCTCTCCGTCTGCAGTGGCGAGTCCGGGGCCGGGAAGACGGAGACCACCAAGCTCGTCCTGCAGTTCCTGGCCATGGTCAGCGGCCAGCACTCCTGGATCGAGCAGCAGGTGCTGGAAGCCAACCCCATCCTGGAGGGTGAGCACCCCCCCTCCCTGTAGGAGGAGCTCGGCCAGGGGCCCTGGGGGGGTCAGAGGGGCACCCACTTTCAGCGACCTCTGAGGACGCCTCAGGACACGAAAGGTTGGGGTGGGTGGGAGTATGGGGCTTCAAGGAAGCATGAAGCGGAGAGCTGATGACCGTAGAGGCTCCGACTCAGTGTGCTTTCCACAGACGGAACAATCCTCTCTCAAAAGGGGTCCAAGATGAAGGGAGCTGGGGCCGTGCTGGGTACTGAGTTCGGCGTCCGAAGCAGTGGCCAGCGGGCTGGGCTGCAGAGGCTCAGGGAGGGAAGAAGCGGGTCAGGACCCGCCTCCGGACCGGGCTGGCGGGACCCTTGGCAAGCAAAGGGCAGGATGGAGTCTGCAGAGCAGGCCTGAGGGCTGCCACCCATGGAGCTCTGCATCAGTGCCAGAGCACGTCCTGCCGGGCCTCACTCGCCTCTGCCGGGACAGCTGTGAGCAGGCGACCTCAGCCCAAGGCTGTGAGCACTGGCCGAGAGGTGCCCTTTTTCTGTGTCATTGAGGTGTGGTTTACACACAGTAGAGATTCACCTTTTTGACGTACAGTTTTATGAGTTTTGACAAACTCATACAAGTCATATAACCCCCATCATAATTGTGATGTAGAATGCCCCCTCAGCCCCCACACTTCGCTTTGTAGTTAACTCTCTTCCCAGCCCCAGCCCCTGGAAATCACTGCTCTGTGCTTTTCCCCTGCGCCTTTATCTTTTCCAGAGGTCATGCGATTAAAACCATACAGTTTGCAGCCTTTGGGTCTGGTTGCTTTCGTTGGCATAATGCATTGGCTTCCTCATGCTGTTGCATTACGAGTTATGCCTCTTGCTCCTTGTCATGGCGCTGACACAACTTGCTCAAGCCGAGGACCTCTGGGTTGTGTAGTTTTTAGTGATTACGAATAAACCCCGCCAGTAGCTGCATACCGTTTTTGTGTAAACACATGTTTTTCTCTCCAATAAGCATGCAGGTGTAAAAGCGTGGGATGGTAGCGGAGCGCTGTAACTCTGTCAGGAACTGCCCACGGCCGTCGGCACGGGTGCTGTCGGGCTGCCCACGGCCGGAGCAGAGCTTCGCGGCCGGCTCTCACGCACTCCAGAGTGCCAACAGCCGCCCGCTTTCCTCCTGCTCACTTCCCATCGGTGCTGCTCTCTGGTGATGGGTCTGTTCAGATGTTTGGCCTACTTTGTGACTTAGTTAATTCCTTGTTTAGGATTTTGCAAGAGTTAGTATGTATCTGGATACAAGTCTATTATAAGATAGGTATTCTGCAAATATGCCACTTCCTCCCCTTTCCTCTCCCCACTCTCCATCTGTGGTTTGTCCTTTCATTCTCTTGTTGATAGTTACGTTTTTGTTGTTCATAATTTTTATCTTTATTTTCTTCCTCTTCCTAAAGAACCCCTTTCAGAAATTCATATAATTCTGGTTTGGTGGTGGTGAACTCCTTTAGCTTTTTTTTTTTTTTTTTTTTTTGTGAAGCTCTTTATCTGGTCTACAATTCTGAGTGATAGCTTTGCTGGGTAGAGTATTTTTGGCTGTAGGTTCTTGTTATTCATCACCTCGAATATTTCTTGCCATTCCTGTCTGGCCTGCATGGTTCCTGTTGAGAAATCAGCTGACAATCGTATGGGTGCTCCTTTATAGGTAACTACCTGCTTTTCTCTTGCTGCTTTTAATATTCTATCTTTGTCTTTTGCTTTTGGAATTTTAATTATGATGTGTCTTGGAGTGGTCCTCTTTAGATTCCTTTTGTTTGGGGTTCTGTGTGCTTCCTGGACTTGTAAGTATATTTCTTTCACCAGATGGGGGAAGTTTTCTGTCACTATTTCTTCCGGTATGTTTTCGGTATCTTGCTCTCTCTCTTCTTCTGGGACCCCCATAGTTCTGATGTTGGTTCGCTTGAAGTTGTCCCAGAGGTTTCTTACACTATCTTCAACTTTCTGGATTCTCTTGTCTTCTTGCTTCTGCAGAGTAGTGTCCTCTGGTTCTTTGTGTTCCAAATCTTTGACTTGATTCTTCATTCTGTTTTTAGGACTCTGTATAATTTTTTTTTTATTTCAGACAATGTATTCTTTATTTCTAGTTGATCATTTATTATTTCTAGTTGATCCCTTTTCATATCTTCATAAGTCTTATTTATTTTATAGGCCTTTTCTAGGAAATTCTTGAAAAACCTTATAAGCGTGGTTTTGAACTCTATATCCAAGTTGCTTTTTGTTCTCCGTTTCTTTCGTTTATGATTTGTTTCCTTGTCTCGGCATTTTTGCTGCTTCCCTGAGTTGGTAGGGTGGCTTTGTGTGTTAAGGTGTCCTATATGGTTCAGTGGGTCAGCTCCCAGTTATCTGAGGTGGACACTCTTGGTGCATCCCTTTGTGGACTGTGTGTACAGCCTTATTGTAGTTAAGTCTTGATTGTTGTTGGTATCACTAGGAGGAACTGACCTCCAGGCCAATCAGCTGTGTCTATGCCAGGAGACAGCCTTATTCCACTAGACTTGGAAAACTGCAAAAGCCTCTGTGCTCAGCTTGGATGGGTCGGAGTTTCAGGGTGGAGCCTACAGTCTTGGCTTCCTGTTAGCCCCGCCCTATGAGGTTCCTGGGTCTCAGTGTACCTCAGTGTCCTTTGGTACTCGCTGCAAGCACCTCTGAGAGAAAGGTGCCCTTGAGTTTTGCCCGTTACCAGACAATCTAGTTCAGGGGTGGGCAAACTTTTTGACTTGAGGGCCACAATGGGTTCTTAAACTGGACCGGAGGGCTGGAACAAAAGCATGGATGGAGTTTTTGTGTGAACTAATATACATTCAAAGTAAACATCATTACATAAAAGGGTATGGTTTTTTTTTTTTTAATTCAATAGTTTTACTCACCAGATCTGGCCCGAGGGCCGCAGTTTGCCCAGCCCTGGTCTAGTCTCTCCCCCAATGAGACCGGAACTGGGTTGAGTGCAGTTGGAAGTGGGATTAAGAGCAGTCCGGAGCTTATGTCTCATAGAGCAATCCAGCAGTTCAATCAACAGTGTGCACAATGTGTATGACTCCGGGGCTCTGCCTTTCACAGCTCCCCTGAGCTTCCGCCTTACAGCCCAGATTCCCTCTGTATGAGCCTGGGACCCCAGGGTCTCGCCCAGAACTGGGGTTCAGTGCAGTCGAAGTTGTGTTTCAGCACAGTCCAGAGCTTTTATCTCCTTCCCGGTAGGGAACACCAGCCAGGCACTCAGCCGCCCTCCTCTCTGGCTCCGTCCTCTCCCCACGCGCGCACCGTGTCTCTGTACCTTAGGCTTTTACAGCTCCTCTGGTTTTCCTTCTGGTTTTCTCTTTCCTTCTAGTTGTAGAATTCCCAGTCAGTCAACTTTCCTGTAGTTCTGGATAGTGTCCACTCTATATTTTAGTTGTATTTTTTGAAATTGTTGTGTGAGGCTGCAGTTAGGTGTTTACCTCTGCCACCATCTTGGTTTCTCCTATGTTTTCTTTTATATGTTGTGTAATTCTAAGTTTTACATTCAGGTATATGATCCATTTTATGTTAAATTTCTCTGGGGTGAAAGGTGCAAGTTGAATCTTTCTCTTTAAAAAAAAATATGTTTTGTTGATTATTTACAGAGAGGAAGGAAGAGGGGTAGAGTTAGACATGTCGATGAGAGAGAAACATCCATCAGCTGCCTCCTGCACACCCCCTACTGGGGATGTGCCCACAACCAAGGTACATGCCCTTGACCGGAATCGAACCCAGGACACTTGAGTCCACAGGCCAACACTCTATCCACTGAGCCAAACCGGTTTTGGCGGATTCTCTATTTTTTAAAATCTTTTTTAAAAAATTCTTTATTGTTGAGAGTATTACAAATGTCCCTCAGTCTTTTCTCCATTGCCCCCCTCTACCCGCCCCGCCCCAGGCCTTCACCACTCTGTTGTCTGTGTGCATAGGTAATGCCTATATGCATATAAATCTTTGGTTAATCACTTCCCAAAAATTTGTCAGTCTGTTCCATGTTTCCATGCCTCTGAATCTATTTTATTCACCAGTTTATTTTGTTCATTGGATTCCTTGTTCATTTATTTTTATTTTTAGATTCAGTTGTTGATATATATGTATTTATTGGCATTTTATTGTTCATATTTGTTTATCTTTTCTTCTTCTCCTTCCTCTTCTTAAAGAATACCCTTCAACATTTCATATAATGCTGGTTTGGCGGTGATGAACTCCCTTAGCTTTTTCTTATCTGTGAAGCTCTTTATCTGCCCTTAAATTCTGAATGATAGCTTTGCTGGGTAGAGTAATCTTGGTTGTAGGTCCTTGTTATTCGTCACTTTGAATATTTCTTGCCACTACCTTTTAGCCTGCATAGTTTCTGTTGAGAAATCAGGTGACATTGTATGAGTGCTCCCTTGTAGATAACTAACTGCTTTTCTCTTGCTGCTTTTAGGATTCTCTCTTTGTCTTTAACCTTTGGCATTTTAATTACAATGTCTCTTGGTGTGGGCCTCTTTGGATTCCTATTGTTTGGGACTCTCTGTGCTCCCTGCATTTGTAAGTCTATTTCTTTCACCAGATAGGGGAAATTTTCTGGCATTATTTCTTCAAATAGGTTCTAAATATATTGCTCTCTCTTATCTTCTTCTGGCACCCCAAAATGCGAATGTTGGTAAGCTTGAATTTGTCCCAGAGGCTTCTTACACTATTTTCATATTTTTTAATTCTTTTTTCTTTTTGCTCTTCTGATTGGGTGTTTTTTGTTTCCTTATATTCTGAATCATTGATTTGATTCTCAGACTCCTCTGCTCCACTGTTGAATCCCTGTAAATTATTCTTTTTAAAAATATATTTTTATTGATTTCAGAGAGAGAGGGAGAGGGAGAGTTTGAACTTTATATCCAGTAGTTTGCTTGCTTTCGTTTCTTTCATTTGTGACATGTTTTTTATTTGTTTGTCTCCCCATTTTGGCTGTTTCCCTGTGTTTGTTTCTATGTATTAGGCAGGGCTGCTATGTCTCCTGGAATTGGTAGAGTAGCCTTGTGTAATAGGTGTCCTGTAGGGCCCAATGACCCAGCCTCCCCAGTCATGTGAGCTGGGCACTCTAGGTGCACCCATGTGGGCTGTGTGCAGTCTTATGGTTGAGCCTTGATCGCTGTTGGCATCTCTGGGAGGAGTTGACCTCCAGACCAATTGGCTGTGAGGACCAGCTGTGTCTACACTAGAAGGTCTGTTGCCCAGGAGACAGCCTATGGAGCAGGACTTGCTTCAGTGGGGCTTTGATGCTCACTGAGTCTGCCCCTTGAGTGTGTTGCTTGTGGGTGTGTAGCGTTCTAATCTGCTGTGGTCTGAAGCTGTCCACCAGGTGTACTGTCCACCAGGGGCCTCCAGAGAGGTGCAAAGTCAGCCACTGCTGGGGCCACCTGGCAGGAGCTACAGAGGGATCTGAAGATGACTGCTATTTGCCATTTGTATTGGGCTTGGAGGTTCCCAGGTGATGCCCCGCTGTGAAGCAGTGCAGGCTGGTGCTAGTGCTGGGTCTTGAGTCTTTGATTTATAGGTTTGGGGCACATTGTCACCAGTTGCAGCTTGTCTGAGATGTTTTATGAAAGTCTGAAGCCTGAGCCAGGACAGGCCATTCATCTGGGAAAGCTGCTGCAAACAGGTTGGGTGGACTGGCAAATTGGATGGGGCAGGATCTCAGGGAATCCTTAGGGCAGAGCAAACAGTGTGCTCCAGGCTGATGGAGACTCAAATATGGCTGCTAGTCAGCCCTGGGACAGGAGAGGTCCCAGCACAGGACAATGACCCCTGCAAGCACCCCCCTCTAGGAGAAAGCCAACCCTGAGTTCCTTCCCCGATGGCAGACAATCCAGTTCCTCCCCAAATGTGTCTGGGTCCCTCAAAATCCCCAATACTGGGGCTCAGAGGAAGCAAGTCAGAGTAAGCCTGGCATTCAAGGCTCTATGCTAAGCCCATCTTCTAGTGAGTGCTTTCTGTCTCCCACTGGATCCTGTGCCCCAGCCAACTCTCACACTCTGCAAGCACACTCTATGCTTTCTGACCTCCAGATCTGCGCCTGCATTTCTCTTTCCTCTGAGCATGGCCTTGGTTGCCGCCACTATCCAGTGCAGTCCTACTTAGTTTTCAATTCTGGGCCCGCTACCTCCTCTGAGAGGCCCTCCCAGATGGCCCTGCTAAAAAGTTTGTTTTCTCCTCTCTGCTCCCATCATGGGCACCATCCTCTGACCTTAGCCTTTGGAAACGCCAAGACAATCCGAAATGACAACTCAAGCCGCTTCGGGAAGTACATTGACATCTTCTTCAGCCCCAGCGGGGTCATCGAAAGTGCACGCATCGAGCAGTTTCTCCTGGAGAAGTCCCGGGTCTGCCGTCAGGTGAGGGCAATCTCCATTTGCCCCAAATGGGGACTCAGGATTTGGGAGGCTTCCAGGAGGCGTCTCCTTCCATCACTCTCTCCCTAGGGACCTTTCAGCGCCCCCATAGGTCTTAGTTGCTGTCTCGGAACCCTGGTCCTACCCTAAGATGGACTAAGGATCCCTAGAATCCTATGTAATAAAGAGCTAATATGCTAATTAGACTGGATGTTGGAAATGGCCTTGAGGCCATGAGGACCTACTCTTGCATGAATTTTGTGCATCGGGCCTCTCGTTGATAATAATGGTCCTTGCCCAGTATTCAAAGACAAGAAATGCAGGATTTTTTGTTCTGAATTTTCCATCCATATAATGCTTTCATTCGTTGGCACCCCTCCTCCTTACCTTTACTGGAATTCATGCTGAGGCGAGGTCAGCCCTGGCTGAGGGCTGTACCCTGAGGTCACGCCCTGGCCTAGGACTTCAGGGAGGGTGCCTTGAGGGCTTTGGGGCAGTGCCTGAGGGAGGGTTCGGGTGGGCGCAGGGCTGCAGGAGCTTCTGGCCTCAGTGAGGGGTGCCCACTGGGCTGAGAGGCCCCGGAGCAGCCGCCGGCTTCAGAGGCACTGCCGCTTCAGGAGATCGCTTCTCCCAGGCCCCGCAGGAGCGGAACTTCCACATCTTCTACTGCATGCTCCTGGGCATGCGCCCGGAGGAGAAGGCGCTGCTGCAGCTGGGCTCGGCCTCCGAGTACCGCTACCTGACCTCGGTGAGGCCCCGCCCCTCTCCTCCTGGCTCCCCCGCCCCACCCCGCCCCTCCTCCTGGCCCCGCCCATCTCATGGCTCCACCCGCCCCGCCCCCTCCTCCTGGCTCCGTCCCACCCCGCCCCCTCCTCCTGGTTCTGCCCTGCCCCTCTCCTCCTGGCCCCGCCCCTCTCCTCCTGGCCCCGCCCCTCTCCTCCTGGCTCCGCCCCTCTCCTGGCTCCGCCCCGCCCCCTCCTCCTGGCTCCGTCCCACCCCGCCCCTCCTCCTGGCCCCGCCCATCTCATGGCTCCACCCACCCCGCCCCCTCCTCCTGGTTCTGCCCTGCCCCTCTCCTCCTGGCCCCGCCCCTCTCCTCCTGGCCCCGCCCCTCTCCTGGCTCTGCCCCGCCCCTCTCCTCCTGGCTCCGCCCCCACCTGCACCCTGCCGGCCCCTCCA
This sequence comes from Vespertilio murinus, assembly GCA_963924515.1. NCBI lineage: Eukaryota > Metazoa > Chordata > Mammalia > Chiroptera > Vespertilionidae > Vespertilio > Vespertilio murinus. Next base: position 6,201,723 of record OZ004711.1, read on the forward strand.
GCCCCGGGGAGGAAGGAGGGCAGCGGCCCTCCGCAGCTTCCTGAGGCCGCCAGAGACCTGCCCTTGCGGGGCTTCCTCATTCCCGCCCAACCGAGGGCCCTGCCGCGCTCTCCGCTCACCGCCCTCCGGAGCCAGCGAGCAGAAGGCTGGCCGCCAGCAGCTGCTGTCTTCTCTCTCTCTCTCTCTCTCTCTCTCTCTCTCTCTCTCTCTCCCTCTCTCTCTCTCTCTCTCTCTCTCTCTCTCTCTCCCTCTCTCTCTCTCTCCCTCTCTCTCTCTCTCTCTCTCTCTCTCTCACACACACACACACACACACACACACACCCCGCACTCCCTAGGCCGAGGACCCGGGAGAGCGAGCAGCCTGCTTGCACTTGTTTGGGCGCTTCCATCGCCCACGTCCTCCCGGCCCCTCGGGCCCCTGTGCCGCCCGCCGCCTCTGGCACCGCACCGGCAGGGCAGGGGCAGAGCCCGGCACCCAGCCCGGCACCCAGTCCGTTCGGTGGTCGCAGGGCACCCCAGGGAGGGCTCAGGAGGCGCTGTGGATGGACGGGCAAGGCTGGAGCAGGCCGGCTCCGCCTGCCCCCTCTGTCCCGTCTCCTCCGCCTCTGGAGGGACTGCGTTTGGGGCCGCGTGGCCGCCGAGGGAGGTCCCTGGGGCCTGGGGCCCGTCCTCCAGGCTCCTCGCCCGGCGCCCCCTGAGGAGCTGTGGGCCTTCTGCAGGGGAGCTGCACCTCCTGCGAGGGCCTGGACGACGCCAAGGACTACGCCCACGTGCGCTCGGCGCTCAAGATCCTCCAGTTCTCGGCCGCGGAGCACTGGGGCCTCAGCCAGCTGCTGGCGGCCATCCTCCACCTGGGGAACGTGCAGTTCGCGGGTAAAGGCCCTGCGGCGGCGCCGGAGCGGGCCGGGGAGAGACAGACCCTCCCAGGCTCCCCTGCAGGGCCTGCCCACTGAGCTCAGGGCCCGTGGCTCAGGCCTCCTTCCTGGGCCTGCCCGCGGCCGGCCTGGCCTGAGGAGCGGGAGCGGGGAGCGGGCGGGCGCTGGCCGGGAGCCCCGGGCCTCACCCCGCACTCCGGCTGCCGTGCCACCCTCTCCCCGCAGCCGCCTTCTTCGAGAACCTGGACTCCTCCGATGTGGAGGACACGCCGGCCTTCCCCGCCGCGGCCACGCTCCTGGAGGTACCTGCCTGGCGTCGGCGGCTCCCAGGCTCAGCTGACCCCCCCCCTCCCATCACCCTTCCCGCTCTCAGCTCTGCCTTCTGCCCCGCACCTCCTGCCCCTCGGCTGGGGAGGAGCCGGAGCCGTGTGAGCTAACCTAGCCTCGCAGCAGCTCCCCGGCTCACTCTCCACCCCAAACCCACGCTCTCCCGCGGGCCGACCCTTCCCTGGATCTCCCCAGCTCCCAGCAGTGCTCCGCCCACAGCCTCTCCCAGGCCGCTGCTCCGGAGAGGGGGCTGCTGCTCCGGAGAGGGGGCTGCTGCTCCGGAGAGGGGGCTGCTGCTCTGGAGAGGGGGCTGTTGATCTGGAGAGGGGGTGCTCACACCATTAGCCTCCGCAGACCTTGAGAAACGGAGCCTCACTTCAGGAGGCAGCCTTAGGGACAGGGAATGCCTCCTGAATTGACTGTTCTGATGGGAAATAATAGAATCCGAAGAAGAGAAAAAAGAAGGGAAGAAAGGAAGGACGCAGGAAGGGAGGGAGGCAGGGAGGCAGGGAGAAAGAGAGGGAGGCAGGGAGGGAGGGAGGGAGGCAGGCAGGGCTGGTCAGGCGAGCAGCTGGCCCATTCAGGCCCAGCCGGTGCCCCCGAGTGCTCTGACCCCAGCGCTCAGACTGCCCTCAGCCGCCTCCCAGATGCGCCCCTGGTCCCCTGGCCTGGCCCTGCCGCGGGCACGGCCCCCTCAGGCCCCCCCACACGTGCTGGTCATGAGGGGGACCGACTGGCCCAGCAGGCCGGGACCGGAGCTGCCCTCCTTCCAGGTGCCGCAGCAGGCGCTCCGGGACTGCCTGCTCAAGCACACCATCGCCATCCGCGGGGAGCTGGTGGCCAGGCCGCTGAGCACCGCGCAGGCTGCCGACCGCCGCGACGCGCTGGCCAAGGTGCGGAGAGGGCTGTGCGGGGGCGTGTGCGCTGGCCCTGCCCTCCCGCCTGGTGACGCCTCGCCCCCTGGGCTGGGCTCTCGCCTGGAAGCGGACGGTGCCCTCCGTGGGTCTGAGGCAGCCTCCCCCTGGGCCACAGCACACGGTGCACCCCGTCTCCTCAGGGCATCTATGGGCACCTCTTCCTGTGGATAGTCAAGAAGATCAACGCTGCGATTTTCACGCCCCCCGGCCCGGACCCCAGACCTGTGCGCAGGGCCATCGGCCTCCTGGACATATTTGGCTTTGAAAACTTCCAGAACAATAGGTATGACGTCTCCGCCTGCCTGCTCCAGGAAACGGGAGACAAGCCCGGCTGCTCACTGACCAGGCGGGGGCAGCCTGTCCTCCCCGCTGGCTCCCCCTCCCAACGCGGGCCAGGCGAGTCTTCCTGCAAGAGCCGGCCTGAGCCTGCCTGGGCACCCAGCACGTCCACAGGAGGCAGAGTGAGCGCACCCAAGAGCCAGACAGCTGACACCCTCTGGGGCCATCTGCTCTCATGAATCAGAGTGAATTATCAGATGGGGTTAGGGTTAGGGTTAGGACTAGGGTTAGGGTTAGAGCTAGGACTAGGGTTGGGTTATGGTTAGGGTTATGGCTAGCGTTAGGATTAGGGTTAGGTCTAGGGTAGGGTTAGGGCTAGTATAAGGGACCAGGCGTCCTGCTTTTGGCAGGACAGTCCCGATTTTTAACAATTTGTCCTGTGTCTGCTGCGTTTTAAAAAAGTCCTGATTTTGAGAAAGATTTTGGGACTTTTTAAAAATGCCATGGGACTCGGGACAAATTGTTAAAAATCGGGACTGTCCCGCCAAAAGCAGGAGGTCTGGTGACCTTAGGCTAGACCTCCAGGGCTGCCAGCTGGGAGGCGGCCAGGCCGCTGGTGTCTGTCCTCAGGGGGTCAGCGGGCAGACCACGCAGGGAAACCTCGGGAGCATTAGCGGGTGGGCGTGAGGCCGTGGACGCCAGGAGCCCCCGGGAGCGGCCAGGGGGCTGTGGCCGGGCTGCAGTCACTCAGCCATGGCCCCCAAGCGTCCACAGAGCCCGCCGAGCATGCCCACCTGTGCCCTCCCCCTCGGGCCCGCGGATGTGGAGCCGCCAGTCCAGGCTTGGTGAGGTTTTGCGCTGACTGGCAGGAAGGCCTGCCTGCGGCGGATGTCATTGGCCTGGCAGGAGGCAGGAGGGGAGCGGCTGCTGCTGTGTGAGGACTCGCGGGACGGGGAGGCCGCCCGTGGAGAGCAGAGCAGCCCCCAGGGCCACCCTGGGGCAGAGGCAGGCTTCCCGGTGTCCCTGGGTCCTGCGGGGGGCGGGGGGGCGAGCTGGGCCTACAGGTCAGAGGCTCCCTCCATAGCGAGCCCAAAAGGGCCGAGGGGCCGGGGGGCAAGTACAGGGGGACCGTGGGGTGCTCCCTGGAGCAGGGCAGGTGGCCTGTGTCGCCGGGAAGCAGGGAGGAGTCAGGGCACTTGCAGGGCTGCATTGGAATGGGGAGGAGGTGGGCGGAGGGTCAGCATGACTCCTGTTTGCTGACTGGCCCGGGGCGGGGCCGGAGGGGCATGTCTGCTGGATGCGGAGGAGCCCGGGAGCCACTCCTGCGTCTGCAGAAGCTCCTCCCAGCCGAGGCCCCTGCCGTGGGCTGGGCTGTTACAACAGGGCCCGGGGCCTTTTCCCCGCCGGTAGGCAGGCCTGGCACAGAGGCCCTAGAGCAGGGGTGGGCAAGCTTTTTGACTCGAGGGCCACAATGGGTCCTTAAACTGGACCGGAGGGCCGGAACAAAAGCAACCTGACTGTGCTGGCACTCTCCTCTTGGGCTGCTGGTGAAGGAGCGGAGGGGAGAGCAAGAGAACCCTCTGCTCTTTTGGCTCCGCGGGCCGGATAGAACAGCCGAACAGGCCGGATCCGGCCCTCGGGCCGTAGTTTGCCCACGGCTGCCCTAGAGGTTGGTAAGGAGCCAAGGCAGGGGGGTGGCATGCCCTCAGAGTGCTCCTTTCCGTCAGTCTGAGGGCCCCTCTAGGAGGTGAGATGGTGGGCAGAGTGGAGAGCGGCGGGTGTGCCCACAGCTCCTGGGAGGGAGGTGCGTGCGTGCCGCTGAGCCCGGCACACTCCGGAGTGTGCTCACACAGCTCACCAGCTCACACAGCTCACACAGCTCACACGGCTCACACAGCTCACGCAGCTCACACGGCTCACACAGCGGCCAGCGGGCGGAGCCAATACCCTCGCCCACCTGCCCGCCCGCAGCTTCGAGCAGCTCTGCATCAACCTGGCCAACGAGCACCTGCAGCAGTTCTTCGTGCAGCACGTGTTCCGCTTGGAGCAGGAGGAGTACCGCGCCGAGGGCATCGCCTGCGACTTCGTGGGCTACACCGACAACCTGCCCACCCTGGACCTGCTGGCCCTGAAGCCCATGAGCGTCCTCTCCCTCCTGGACGAGGAGAGCCGCCTCCCGCAGGTGCGCCCGAGCTGCCCTCCCCCATCCGCCCTCCCCCACCCGCCCCGCCCCCCGTGGCTCCTTCCTTCTGAGGGTGCTGGCTCCTCAGCTCCTCGCCCAGCCAGACCCGCTCTCCCTCGAGGCCCAGCTCGCACCTGCCCCGCTCCCCGCAGAGTGACAGATGTCTGTCACGGGTCAGGGCTCCGGGCATCTGCGGGCAAGCCCACCCCGGGAGCCCCAGCTGTCCCCCCGAAGTCCCCCCTGTCCCTACTGTCCCCGGGAGCCCCTGTCCCTGGGTGGGAGCCGCCTCTCAGACGCAGTCGGGGGAGCTCTTCTCCAGGGAAGGGAAGCCAGCTGGGCGCCCGGGCCACACTGGGAAGGAGGGCCGGAGGGCTGGGAGCGGAGGGGGGCAGACCCAGCGTCTGCCCGGCTCTGCCTGCCCCCCTCGCCGCGGTGTCCCGTCTGCAGAGGCCATCGGTGACCCTGAGCGCCGTTGCGTTGGCCGTGGAGGCCTGAGCTGCCTGTGCCCTGTTCTCCAGGGGACGGACGCCACCATGCTGCAAAAGCTGAGGAGCGTCCATGCCAGCAACAAGGCCTTCCTGCAGCCCCGGAGCGCCCACGACGCCAGGTTCGGCATCGCCCACTTCGCCGGGGACGTGTACTACCAGGCCGAAGGTGGGCACCGCCCGGCGCACAGCGGGCCGGAGGGAGCTGAGTGGGCCAGGCGTGCTTTTTGTTTGTAACAGTTCTAATGGGCTATAATTCATATTCCATGTGAGTCGCCCCCCCCCTTTTTTTAGTTTAAATATATTTTCATTGATTTCGGAGAGGAAGGGAGAGAGAGATATATAGAAATATCAATGATGAGAGAGAATCGCATACCGGCTGCCTCCTGCACGCCCGCACTGGCGACTGTCCCACGCCCCCGGGCCTGTGCCCTGACCAGGAGCAGAGCTGTGCCCTCCGGTTCACAGGTGGGCGCTCAGCCACGGGCCAGCCACGGCCGGGCACGAGGGGCCATGCTAAGCACACAGCTCAGTGGGTTTTAGTGAGTCACCCAGGTGTGTAACTGTTGCCACAATTTAAAACATTTCATTGCGCCAACCAGAAACCTCCCGTTCCCATTTATTCTGCATGCCTCCCCGCCCCCCCTCCACCCCCCCTTCACCCCCACCCACCCCCGCCTCTGCCCCTGGCCTCGCCTCTGGTGACGTGCAGTGCGGCGTCCTGGCCGCTGGTGTCCATCTTCGGAGAGACAGGTCCGAACCCCCGGCCCGCATTTTAACTGGGCTGTCCTTTTATTGTCAAGTTGTAAGAGTTGTTATGTATTCTGAAGACAAGTACCTTATCAGATATATAATGTGTAAGTATTTAGTTCTGTGGGTTATCTTTTCATTTTCTTAATAGTGTTCTTTTGAAGCACAAAAATGTTAATTTTGATGAAGTCCAACTTACCTATTTTTTTTTTTTATTGGTTGATTTTAGAGAAAGAGGAAGTGAGGGAGGGGAGAGAGAGGGGTCTCGGTGTTCTGCTTGCTATGCGCTCATTGGTTGGCTCTTGTGCGTGCCCTGATGGGCCGGATGGGGATGACAGGCTGACCCACTGAGCTGCCCTGTCAGGTGGCCCATCTTTCTGTTGTTGCTTTGGCTTCATGACTTAGAAACTGTCCACGCCTCAGCCCTGTGCTCCTGAGAGGCTCTGAGTGGGCTCCGGAGCCGGGCCTCGCTGTGCGGCTGCGAGGGGCCGAGCGCCGCCTTGGCTGAGGAAGCAGCCTGGCTGCGGCCCGGAGCCGAGCAGCGGGAGCAGTGGCTGCCCTGGGCCCCTACGGAGGACAAGGGCGTGTTGGGGTGACGGGAGAGTGCGGGGGCGGACCCCTCTGGTCCCTGTCCTGCTGCCCGTGGCCTGGCCCAGGAGTGCCAGGCTGGTGGAGGAGATGGCACATCTCAGAGCACCCCGACTGCAGGAGAGGTGGGCCCAGAGCTGGTCTGGGAGGCGGAGCAGGGGCTGCCGCTGGGTCGGAGGAAAGCGCGGGTGGGGCCGGGCCGGGGCGAGGCCGGGGCGAGGCAGGTGGCAGAGGGCAGAGAAGAGGAGGAGGGCCTGGGGCAGAGGCAGGGTCCAGGCGGAGACCTGGCAGAGAATGTGCGGCAGGGAGGACGAGGCCGCCAGGTGCAGACAGAGGCGGGCAGTGAGCCTGGGGCAGAGTGGGGGGCGGTGGGCTGGGGTCACCTGCCCCTGGGGCCTGGCCTGGTGCTGGGGGAAGACCATGGTGCCCGCCTGGTGCAGGCCTCCCGGGCCGGACGGAGAGGGGGGTGCAGGACGGAGAGGGGGGTGCAGGCCTCCCAGGCTGGACGGAGAGGGGGTGCAGGCCTCCTGGGCCGGACGGAGAGGGGGGTGCAGGCCTCCCCAGCCGGATGGAGAGGGGGGTGCAGGCCTCCCAGGCTGGACGGAGAGGGGGGTGAGGAGGCCGCAGAGGCCTGCCCGCTCCAGGCAGCTGAGCTGGGCGCCCTCGCAGGCTTCCTGGAGAAGAACCGGGACGTGCTGAGCCCAGACGTCCTCATGCTGGTCCACTCCTCCCGGAGCGCCTTCCTCAGGGACAGCTTCCGCCTGGGGCCCGTGGACAGCAAGCTGGGCCGGGGCACCCTCCGCCTGGGGTCCGCACAGAGCCAGGTGCTCAAGGTGAGCCCCGTCCCCATCTCCTCTCCCCACCCCCCTCCTTCCCCGACCCTGTCTCCCCTCCCCCTCCCTCCCAGCCTCTGTCTCCCCTCTCCTCCCCCCTCCCTCCCCGCCCTCCCCCTCCCCCTCCCCTCTCCCCCTCCTCCTCCCTTCCTGCCTCTCTCCGTCCTCTCCCTTCTCCCCTCCCCTCTTTCTCCCCCCCTCCCCCCCCTCCCCTCTGCGCCTAGGCCATGGCCTTCCAGCTCTCTCTCAGCCGCGGGAGGGAGTGAAGGAGCTGCTCCGGCCTCCGAGTGCCTCCTGGTGCTTGTGCGACTGTTGCTGCGTGTCGTCAGCCTGTGTGTGTTGAGTGTGTGCGTGGTTGTGTGTGGGTGTGATGTGGGTGTGGATAAAGGCCTGTGTGTGTGTGTGTCTGTGGTGTGGCTGGTGAAGATGAGTGCTTTGCGGTGCCATGAGCGCAGAAGGTCAAAGGCCTCCCCTGGAGGAGGTAGAGTGTGGCGGGGAGACGCTCTTGTGAGTGCCGGGAGCGGCTGTCTCCCGGGCAGAGCACCGCTCAGGGGTCCAGCCCCCGCTCCTGGCTCCCCGGCCTGGTCGGGCTCCTTCCCTGCAAACGAACGCTGGGGGTTCAGGTCCTCTCTCCGCTCTGTCCCCAGGCTGGTGCCCTCTGCTCCTCACCCTGACTCCCACGCGGCCGGAGCCTCCCTTACAGCACCCAGTTCCCCTGGTACAGCACCAGGTGCTCTGGTGGGACGGCCGGCCCTTCTGAGGCCCGGGGCCCTCGGGCAGTGTCCCGTCTGTGAACAGGGCTGCCCGCGGCTCCCTCCCAGCTGGTTGGGATGGTCCATCCCCTTCTCCTGGGTGCGAGGAGCAGCTGTGCTCCGCACGGCGAAGCTGCCCGAGTGCGCTGACAGCGGGAGAGGGGCGTACGTTACACTGTATGGTGCATGTATGTTGCTTGTGATGTGTGTGTGGTATCTTGGTATGTGGTGTGTGTGGTGTGTGTGGGGGATGTGGAGGGTGTGGGGTATGTATGCGTGGGGTGTGTCAGGGGTGTGGGGTGTGTGTGGGTGATGTATGTGTGTGGGGGCTGTGTGATGTATGTGTGTGGGGTGTGTTTGTGTGTGGTATGTAGGGTGGGGGGGCTGCATGGGGTGTGTGTGTGATGGGTGGGGGTATATATGTGGTGTGTGTGTGTGTGTGGTGTGTGGGGGTGGTGTGGGGGGTGATGTGTGTATGTGTGTGATGTGTGGGGGTATGTATGTGTAGTTTGTGTGGGGTGTGTGTGGGGGTGATGTATGTGTGTGGGGTGTGTTTGTGTGTGGTATGTAGGGTGTATATGGGGGGTATGTATGTGTAGTTTGTGTGGTGTGTGTGTGGTGTGTGGGGGTATGTATGTGTAGTTTGTGTGGGGTGTGTGTGTGGGGGTGATGTATGTGTGTGGGGTGTGTTTGTGTATGGTATGTGGGGTGTGTATGTAGGTGATGTATGTGTGGTGTGTGGGTGTGTGTGGTGTGTGTGGGTGATGTATGTGTGGTGTGTGGGTGTGTGTGGTGTGTGTGGGAGGTGTGAGGGATATGATGTATATGTGTGTGGTTGTGTGTGGTGTGTGTGTGGTGTGTGTAGGGGTGATGTATGTGTGGTGTGGAGGGTGTAGTCTGGGGGGGTATGCATGTGTGTGTGGTGTGGGGGGTATGTATGTATGTGGTGTGTGTGTGTGGTTGTGTGTGGTGTGTGTGTGGTGTGGGGGGGTATGTATGTATGTGGTGTGTGTGTGTGGTTGTGTGTGGTGGGGGTGGGGGTGCCGAGCCAGCTCAGCCAAGGGTTTGGTGAGCCTGAGGGAGGGCAGAGAAGGATGGAGAAAAGACAGATAAAGAGAATAATCTGGGTCCAGGTGGGTCTCCTGTGCCTGGCTGAGGCCACAGAGAGAGATCAGACCGCAAGCTGAGCCTTTATTTTATAGCCAGAGGAAACAAGGCGGTGGTCACCATAGTTACAATGTTCTTGTGAGCTTCACTTGTTTTGGCAGCACTTGCTGCACCTCCCACAGCCCATCAGCTCCCCAGGAAGGATCTACGGGGTGACATAAGGTCAAGCTTCATTATGCTAAGAGGGCTGTGCCCTCTGAGCTGGGACTTGTCTGTGGCTTTGCCAGCAGGTCAGTCCGAGGCTTAACCCTATAACCTCCCCCTATGGGGGGTTGTGGTGTGTGTGATGTTTGGGTGTGGGGTGTGTGATAATGTATGTGGGTGGGTGTGTGATGTATGTGTGGGGTGTGTGTGTGTATGTGGGGGTGATGTATGTGTGTGGGGGGTGTGTATGTGTGTGGGATGTATTTGGGGGATGATGTATGTGTGGGGGTGATGTATGTGGGGTGATGTATTTGTGTGTATGTGTGTGTATGTATGTGGGGTGTGGGATGTATGTGGGGGGTGTATATGAGTGGTGTGTGTGGATGTGTGGATGCGTGTGGTATGTGTGTATGTGTGTGGTGTGTGCATGTGTGGTATGTGCGATGTGTGTGTGGTGTGTGTGTGTGATGTATGTATGTGTGGAGTGTGTGATGTATGTGGGGATGTGTGTGATGTGTGGTGTGCGTGGTGTATGTGGGATGTATGTGGGATGTATGTGTGTGTGATGTATGTATGTGTGGTGTGTGTGGATGTGTGGATGCGTGTGGTATGTGTGTATGTGTGTGGTGTGTGCATGTGTGGTATGTGCGATGTGTGTGTGATGTATGTATGTGTGGAGTGTGTGATGTATGTGGGGATGTGTGTGATGTGTGGTGTATGTGGGATGTATGTGGGATGTATGTGTGTGTGATGTATGTATGTGTGGTGTGTGCGATGTGTGTGTGATGCATGTGGAGGGGTGATGTGTGGTGTGTGGGATGTATGTGGGATGTATGTGGGGGGGGGGTGCGGTGTGTGTGTGTGTGTGTGTGGTGTGTGCAGTGTATGTGGGATGCTTGTGGGGGTGTGAGTGGGTGTGGGGCAGTGGCTGCCTCCCAGGGGGAAGGCAGAGCCCAGGTGCGCAGGGAAGCCTAGGCTCGCGGGAAGATGGTTTGCTTCCTCTGCCTCGCCGCCTGTCAGCCCCTCCTGCCTCCCGGAGCCAGCGCTGCTCCAGAAAGCCCTTGAGGCTTGGAGAGGGGCCAGCCTGCCCCCAGAGGCTGAGCGAGCTGATGCTGAGGAGAGAGCACACAAAGGCCCTCTCCCCAAGCCCCAAGTCAGCACTGGCCACACCCGTGTCCTTGGCCTTTACCACCCTGCCCGAGCTGCCGAGCCTCAGGCCCACAGCCACATGAGTGCAGGTCCCAGAGGCCGGGAGCCGACCTGGGCACGGTCACTCAGCTGGACACCATGAGCCAGCGGGCCCCCAGCTGTCCGAGCACACGGCCCTGGCCCCCAGCTGTCCGAGCACACGGCCCTGGCCCCCAGCTGTCCGAGCACACGGCCCTGGACTACAGCTGTCCCAGCACACGCCCTGGCCCCCAGCTGTCCGAGCACACGGCCCTGGCCCCCAGCTGTCCCAGCACACGGCCCTGGCCCCCAGCTGTCCCAGCACACGGCCCTGGCCCCCAGCTGTCCGAGCACACGGCCCTGGCCCCCAGCTGTCCCAGCACACGGCCCTGGACTACAGCTGTCCGAGCACACGGCCCTGGCCCCCAGCTGTCCGAGCACACGGCCCTGGACTACAGCTGTCCCAGCACACGCCCTGGCCCCCAGCTGTCCGAGCACACGGCCCTGGACTACAGCTGTCCCAGCACACGGCCCTGGCCCCCAGCTGTCCCAGCACACGGCCTGGACTACAGCTGTCCGAGCACACGGCCCTGGCCCCCAGCTGTCCGAGCACACGGCCCTGGCCCCCAGCTGTCCCAGCACACGGCCCTGGACTACAGCTGTCCCAGCACACGGCCCTGGCCCCCAGCTGTCCCAGCACACAGCCCTGGCCCCCAGCTGTCCCAGCACACGGCCCTGGCCCCCAGCTGTCCCAGCACACGGCCCTGGACTACAGCTGTCCCAGCACACGGCCCTGGCCCCCAGCTGTCCCAGCACACGGCCCTGGACTACAGCTGTCCCAGCACACGGCTCTGGCCCCCAGCTGTCCGAGCACACGGCCCTGGCCCCCAGCTGTCCCAGCACACGCCCTGGACTACAGCTGTCCCAGCACACGCCCTGGACTACAGCTGTCCCAGCACACGCCCTGGCCCCCAGCTGTCCCAGCACACGCCCTGGACTACAGCTGTCCCAGCACACGGCCCTGGACTACAGCTGTCTGAGCACACGGCCCTGGACTACAGCTGTCCCAGCACACGGCCCTGGACTACAGCTGTCCCAGCACACGGCCCTGGCCCCCAGCTGTCCCAGCACACGGCCCTGGGCTACAGCTGTCCCAGCACACGGCCCTGGACTACAGCTGTCCCAGCACACGGCCCTGGCCCCCAGCTGTCCCAGCACACGGCCCTGGCCCCCAGCTGTCCGAGCACACGGCCCTGGCCCCCAGCTGTCCCAGCACACGGCCCTGGACTACAGCTGTCCGAGCACACGGCCCTGGCCCCCAGCTGTCCCAGCACACGGCCCTGGACTACAGCTGTCCCAGCACACGGCCCTGGCCCCCAGCTGTCCCAGCACACGGCCCTGGCCCCCAACTGTCCGAGAGGGGCCTGGGTGTTTCGGGGAGCAGGTGGCTGTGGAGAAAACGCATACAGTTTACAAAGCAGGACCAAATGAAAATGCTCCCACTGTGACTCAGCCCGGGACTCCCCCTCCTGTCAGAGGGTTTAGTGTGAAGACCTCTGTCTCCAGCACGGTCCTCTGGCCGCACACACCTGTGCTCAGGGCCATCTGACCTTGAGAAGGTTTGACCAAGGAGCATTGCCCAAGACAGTATGCACCAGACGAGCACTGCTCATGGCAAGGGGCTTGGGCTCCTGCGTCTATAAGTTAATCCATGTATTTTAGAACAATACACATTTACTATAATGCATGCAATGCGTAGTATAAACCATTTTAAATATGTAAAACTGGTTAAAACTGGGAGGGGAGGCAAAAAGCGAGCATCCCAACTCTGACATCCTCTCTCCCCCGGCGCGTCATCCTGTGCAGCACACTTGGGGGACCCCACCCCTAGACAGGAGGAGGTGCCCATCTTACCCCTCCCCTCCGGGCCCTCGTGATCCAGAGGGGCCTGCGATGGATGGGTGGGTACAGCCCACCCACCGAGGGACCTCGGCCACGCCCCATTGGGCCGCGGGTCAGCGGTGCCCCAGGCGGTGCGCCCAGCCCGACTCGGACCCTGTGCTCCGCCCACAGTCTGCAGATGCCAGCAAGCAGCCTGCCACCTTGGCAGGCCAGTTCAAGCAGTCGCTGGACCAGCTGATGAAAATCCTGACCGGCTGCCAGCCCTCCTTCATCCGCTGCATCAAACCCAACGAGCACAAGAAGCCGCTGGTAAGGAGGGAGGCTGCCGGAGGGTCCTGGCCCTCCCCGCCCGCGGCCACCGCCCGCGGCACAGACGGGACACCGGCGGGCGGCCGGTGGGCGGAGGCGGCCCGCCGCTTGCCCGCTGGCGCCCGGCGGCCTCCTCTCCCGGCGCCGGTCCGGGGAGACGCACCTGCCGGCCTGCGGCGGAGGTCCACCGCCACGGCACGTCCTGGGCTGGGGCTTCGGCGGCCCTGGAGCTCCCCTCTCCCCTCGTGGCCCTGGGAGCGTGCCTCTCACTCCACGGGGCGGCGGAGCCCGCTGCCTGCCCGGGCCCCGGCACGGGCCCCTGCTCTGGGAGAGGCCCTGAGAGGAGAAAGGGCTCATGAGGGGGAATATTGTCCTGGGTAATAAAAGGCTACCGTGCAAACTGACTGAATGTCGGAGCCACGGGCCACCGGGACACGCACTGACCACCACGGGCAGACGCTCAACGCGGAGTGCTCCCACCGAGAGGCCTCAGCGCTCAGCGGGGCGGGGCTGGGCGCAGCGGCGGGACCTCTCCTGCCTCTGAGGATGCTGGGCCGAGGGCGTGGGCCCGTCCCCGAGGGCTCCGGGCCACGAGAGGCCACAAGCCGAGCTGAGGGACCCCCACACTGAGCTCACCAGGCCTCTAGCAGTATATAACTCGGCTTTCTGAAAAGAAGAGAAGTACCCGCAGTTGAGGCTCTGGCCATCCGGAACGACCTTTCCGATCAGCAGGCCCAGGGCCGGGCAGGTCTCTGCCCACCCCGGCTCAGGGGCAGTGAGGGGCCTGGCTGGGCTGGTGCCCGTGGGTGTAGGGGACCCTGGCCGGGCCAGGCAGGCTCGGGTTTGAACCCAGGCTCGGGGGGAGTGTGGGCCTGCGCCTCGGCACCTCGCCGTGACACTGGAGCTGTGGGCCCCGTGGGGCTGGGGTAGAGGTTGCATGAGAACCGGGGCATGGGGGGGGGTGCCCCAGAGGACCTTCCGTGGGGCTGGCCACAGGCGGCTGCCTCTGGGGGCCTGTTTCCAGGTAGGTAACTGCCTGCGGGTGGGCTCCCCAGATTGGAGGGGGTGCCCCAGCGCCCAGAGGCCCTTGGGGGCTGGAAGGGTGTGTGTGTTGGGGGGTGAGCGGAGCCCCTCACCCCCATCCCATGGCCACGGCAGGGAGGGCCCCGGCTCTGAGGAGGAGCTGATGGGGCTGCAGCGCGTTCCCGGGGGCTCTGTTGAGGGCGCTTAAGGGGGGCGACTGCGACCAGCCGCTCCCGGCGGCAGCACGGCTCCCGTTACCCACTGCGTCTCCGGGGGACCTGCAGGGACTCCCCGGATCTCCCCCAACGTTCCCTCCAGAGGGGTCCGCCTTGGGGAGGCCGCCGTGGGGGCGGGGACGCGCCTCAGCCCCTCCGGCTCTGCCCGCAGCTCCTGGACCGCGAGCTGTGCCTGCGGCAGCTGCGCTACTCGGGCGCCCTGGACACCGTGCAGGTCCGCCGGGCCGGCCTCCCCATCCGCTACACCTTCGCGCAGTTCGCCGGGCGCTTCGGGGTGCTGCTGCCCAGCGCCGCCCGCCAGCAGGTGTGTGGCCCTGCGTGGGCTCCCCTCTCCCCCCTGAGCCCTGGGCATGAGGGGGCGCCCCCCCCCCCCCCCGCTAGAAGGTGGGGCTGACTTCCCTGCAGGAGGTCTGCAGCCTAAGCCAGCTCTCTGGGGGGCAGGAGGGCTGTGGAGCCCGTGGGCCCGGCCGGGGCGGGAGCCCGAGCTGTCCCTGCTCCGGAGCCTGGTGTTCAGGCCCTGCCCGCCCCACCACCCGCCCCCCCCTTTCTCCTGCAGCTTCGGGACAAGTGGCGACAGATGACGCTGAGCATCGCTGACAGGTGGCTGGGGACGGACAAAGACTGGAAAGTAGGAAAGACCAAAATTTTCCTGAAGGTGAGCCCCTGTGCAAGCCCTGGCCTGCGGAGCTCCTGGCCCCCAGCCCTGCGCCCCCCACCCCGGCCCCCAGGCCCCCAGACCCAGGCCCCCAGACCCAGACCCAGGCCCCCAGACCCCGGCACCCAGACACCCAGGCCCCCAGACCCAGACCCAGACCCAGACCCCCAGACCCAGACCCAGACCCCCAGACCCAGACCCAGACCCAGACCCCCAGACCCAGGCCCCCAGACCCAGACCCCCAGACCCAGACCCAGGCCCCCAGACCCCCAGACCCAGACCCAGGCCCCCAGACCCAGACCCCCAGACCCAGACCCAGGCCCCCAGACCCCCAGACCCCGGCCCCCGGCACCAGGCTGTGGGAAGCAGGGCAGGCGGGGCGGCGGAGCCCAGGGGCTGAGGAGCTCGGAAGCTGCCGGCGGGCACTGGCCAGGCCAGGGAGGCAGCGGGCGGAGCGCCCGGGCAGGCCCAGCCGCAGAGCTGCTTGCGGGCAGACCCTCCCCGAGGCCCACCTCAGAGGCAGCTCCTCCCGCCGCCTGCGGCTCCGGCGCAGGGCCAGGGCCTGGCAGAGGCCCCGCCTCGGAGCAGAGAAAGCAGGTCAGGGCGGCGGTAGCCATCCAAGACCCTCACTTCCCTGCCACCTTCCCCACCCCCCAGAGCCCCTCGCGGATCCCAGGGGCTCCCGGCCCGCCTCCACGCTCACTGGCCGGTCTGTGCTGGCCTGGGCGCCCTGAAGGAGCCAGGGCCTCAGCCTGCCAGGAGGGCAGGCACTGCCAAGGCCGGGGGGGGGGGGGGGGATGGGGAGGCGGTGGACTGGGGCACAGGAGGGCCTCCCCTGAGCCTGGCCTCGCCCCGCCGCTGCGGAGGCCGCTGCTCTCTGCTCTGCAAACAGTCCTGCCCGGGGTCGGGTGGCACCGGGCACGGGGCAGGGCCGCGGAGAGGGAGCGCCCCCAGGGCTGACTCTCACACTGAGAGCCACTCCAAGGCCAAAGGGACCGTTTTCCCATTGAAACTGGCAGGAGTCGTAACGCAGTTGACGGCACAGTTCACACGAATTTGGGGAAATAAACCAACTTCCGGGAAGTGTTTGCCCCCTCCTGGCTCTCCAGAGCAGAGACGAAATCGCCCGATTGCCTTTACCAGCGAGAAGAGGGGGAGCGGGGAGGCCTTGGCTCGGGGCTGGGCCACATGAGGCCCGTGCGGCGGCCCCTCCCCTGCGTGGCCTCCGGGAGCACCCGCTGCCCTGCCCCGGGGGCTGGCCCGGGCCGGGAGGGGTGCGCGGGCCGCACATGCGTGTCCGTCGTTGCAGGAGCACCAGGACGCTCGGCTGGAGGTGCAGAGGAGCCGGGCCCTGGAGGACGCCGCGGTCAGCATCCAGCGAGTCCTGCGGGGCTACCGGCACAGGTGCTCGCTCCCCGCACACCCTCCCGCCCCTCGGGTGCCCCGGGAAGACCTGCAGCCCAGACTGGGACACGGGGTCCTGCCCCTGCCCCGGGCAGTGAGGCACCAGGCCCCCGGACCTCTGACCGAGGCCAGCCTGCAGGGGCCAGAGAAGTCGAAGGCATTATCTGGTGCTAGTGTGTGGGCCACGTCTGGTGGTGGGTGGAGGGGAACCTACTACATAAGCGAGAGTCAAATGAAGTGTCAGCTCGGGTCTCAGCCATATTTGGATGTTCTCCCTCAGTTGTCTCTGGGAATTTGTGAGTTTGGGTTTGTGAGGTGGTTGGTTTTGGAGGTAAAAAAAAAAAAAAAAAAAAAAAAAGCCTCTTCGACTCAGCTCCCCGGTCAGTCAGAAGGTAACCCCTGAATTCCGCCTCAGGTTCAGCAAAGCAGAGCATTGCCGCCTTCCTCCCCTCACATGCCGGGCGGCTCCCAGGTCCACAGATCTGGTCCCTGTACTAGCCCGTCTGTTTATCACCAACCACAGAAAGAACTGGAAACCCAGACATGATGCTCAAACATCCATTTACATTTAAAATGATTGTTGGTAAATATGTATTTTTTAAATATATTTTATTGATTTTTTGCAGCGAGGAAGAGAGAGGGATAGAGAGTCAGAAACATCAATGAGAGAGGAACAAACCAGCTGCCTCCTGCACACCCCCCACTGGGGATGTGCCCGCAACCGAGGTACATGCCCTTGACCGGAATCGAAACCTTTCAGTCCCACAGGACAACGATCTATCCATTGAGCCAAACCGGTTTCGGTGGTAAATATGTATTTATTGCCATTTTAGTTTCATAGTTTTATTTTTTTTCCTTCTTCTGAAAGAAGACCCTTTAACATTTCATATAACACTGGTTTGGTGGTGATGAACTCCTTTCACTTTTTCTTGTCTGGAAAGCCCTTTATTGTTCAATTCTAAATTACAGCTTTGCAAGGTAAAGCAATCTTGGTTATAGTTCTTTTCTTTTGATGATTTAGAATATTTTTTGGCAATTCTTTCTAGCCTACACAGTTTCTGTTGAGAAATCAGCTGACAGTCTTATGGGAGCTCCCTTATAGGTAACTAGCTGCTACTTTTAAGATTATTTCTGTCTTTGACTTCTGGCATTTTAATTACAATGTGTTTTGGTGTGGGCCTGTTGGGTTCATCTTGTTTGATACTCTCTGCACTATGTCTTTTTTCTTCACCAAGTTAGCGAAGTTTTCCATCATATTTTTCAAATAGGTTTTCAATTTCTTTCTTTCTCTCTCTCTTCCTTCCTGCACCCCAGGATGTGAATGTTGGTACACTTAAAGTTGTTCCAAAGCTCCTTAGTCTAGACTGAAAATTTTGGATTCTTTTTTTCTTTTTAAGTATATTTTTATTGATTTCAGAGAGGAAGGGAGAGGAAGAGAGAGATAGAAACATCAGTGATGAGAGAGAATCATTGATTGGCTGACTCCTGCACAGCCTACACTAGGGATCAAGCCTGCAACCCGGGCATGTGCCCTGACCAGTAATCCAACCATGACCTCCTGGTTCATAAATGGATGCTCAACCACTGAGCCACATTGGCTGGGCTGACTTCTTTTGGATTTTTGCTGTTCTTATTGGGTGTTTTCTGCTTCTTTGTCTTCCAAATTACAGATTTGATTCTCTAATTTATCTATTCTACGATTGATTGTTTATGCATTCTTTATTTTAGTTATTATGCTCTCCTTTTCTGGCTGGCTCTTTTTTATGTTTCCTGTCTCTTTATGGAAGTTCTCACTAGCCCTCTCCTCTTCCCCTGCGCTCATTGAGTAGCCTTATAACCAGCATTTTGAACTCTGCATCTGTTAGATTGCTTGTCTCCATTTTGGTTAGTTGTTTTCCTGGAGTTCTGTTCTGTTCTTTCATTTGGAACATATTTCTTTGCCTCCTCAATCTGGCAGCTTCCCTGAGTTTGTTTCTAGGTAGATGCTGTGTCTCCTGGGCTTGGTAGAGGGCCTGTGGTGCAGCCTCGGGCCGCTCAGGCTGGACACTGCAAGGGCACTCCTCTTGTTTGCACCCATCGTTACAACTGAGCCTTGGATGCTGATGGCACGTTAAGGGAGGTATTTGCTCCCAGGCTGATTGGCTGCCAGGGATGGCCACAACCACAGCAGAGGATCGGCCGTGCAGGGCTGACCTCATAGGCAGGACTCACGTTAGCAGGGCTCCGATGACACCGAGCCTGTCTTAGAAGTATGTCACTCATGGACCTCGATGGTTGCCTCAGTAGATAGAGCATCATCCTGCGGACTAAAGGTTCTGGTTAAGGCTTCGGGCTCTCTCTCTTTCTCTCTCTCTCTCCCTCTCCCTTCCTCTCTGAAATAAAGAAAAAAAATATTTTTTTTTAAAAAGAAACATATGTGTGTCACTCGTGGAGGAGGTTGGGTGAGGCTCTGGGTGAGCTGGCTCTGGGGCCTCCCAGGAGGTGCAATTCCAGGTCAACAGCTGCCTGAACCCTGCCTGGGCCGCCGGCAGGAGCTACAAAGCAGTCTGCAGGTGGCTGCTACTTGTGCTAGGCTTGGCGATGCCAGGGAAAGGCCAAGCTGTGAGGCTCTCTGCTCCTCGCTCCCTCTCCTCTCCTCTGGTATGCCCAGGATTCTGTTTTCCTAGATCTGACTATGGTCTGCTTTGATGTAGGTTTATTTGCATTTATCCTATGTGGAGTTTGCTCAGTTTCTTGAATCTGTAGGTTTATATCTATTGCTAAGTTTATGAGTTTTTAGCTATTATTTCTTCTAGGACTTTTCAACAATGTCTCTTTCTTTTTTCCTTCTGGGACTCCAACAACACAAATATTAGGTCTTTTGTTGCAGTTCCACTGGTGCCTGATGCTCTGTTCCTTCTCTTCCAGTTAATTTCCTGTTTTTCAGGATGTATCATTTCTATATCTTCAAGCTCACTGATTCTTTCCTCTCTATTTCCATTGTGTACTGAGGTTCTTTTTTACTCACTGTGATATTTTCAACTCTAAAATGTCAATTTAGTTCTACTTTATTTCTCCTATTTCTTTACTGAGACTTTCTATTTTATCATTAGTTTCAAGTGAGCATTGTTGGGGGATTTTTTATATTGGCTAATACCTCTGTCATCTCCGTGTTGGCCTCTGTTGATGGTCTTTTCTCATTCAAGTTGATATTTCCCTGGGTTTTGGGCATTTTGCGTTATAAGACTCATATGTCTTGTTTAATTATTCACTTTTAGCTATCTTCTTCTGACACCATTCTGGCAGGGGAGGTGGGTGGTGTGTTTACTGTCTAATGGAGTGAGACCCAAGTCCCCCCAGAGCCTCCATGACTGCTGCTGGCTGGGTAGAGTCCGAGGTGCGCACGGCGTCTGCTGACACCACTCCGCCCAGAGGACATAGCGCCTTGTTCCTGCCCCCTGTGCGGCCGCCACTGACCCCAGAGGGAAAGGAATAGCCTTGCTACAGCTGAGGGAGATGGAGCCTGCTTCTGCACTGGGGCTTCTCTGACACCACCCCCACCTGCAGGGAGAGGGACCCCTTACTGCCAAATGGTGGTGGGGAACCGCGGTCCCCGGGGTTTTCACTGACACTGTGGTGGTGGGTCATCATGGCCCCTAAGGATAGTTCCCACTCAGCCTTCCCAGACACGCCCGGGGGGGGGGGGGGGGTGTCTGGGCTCCGGGCACTCTCGGGCAGCGTCTGGCCAGGAGTAAAGCACTGGCCGCGCGTTGTGTCCCTCATCGATCTGGGGTGCGGGTGTGGTGTTCTGGGTTATTCTAAAAGGTGGCCTGCCCTCAGCACAATGGGAGTTACGGGCAGCGGGCCTGAGTCCTGGCCTGTCTCCTGGCTCTCAGGAGAGAACTGCTGTATGGGTTCATCTTCCCAACAGTTCCTTAGGCGTCCTCTGCTCAGAAACAGTGTCACCCTCAGGCTCACAGTGTCTGACTGTACACTCTCACCGCGTCTCCTTCCAGGCAGGAGTTTCTGCGGCAGCGACGGGCCGCCGTGAGCCTGCAGGCCGCGTGGAGAGGCCGCCGTGCCCGCCAGGCCTTCAAGCTGGTAGGAGAGCTTGGCGAGCCTGCGGGGGGGGGGGGGGGGGCCTGCGGGGGGGGCCTGCGGGGGGGGCTGAGGGGGGCTGCGGGGGGCTGCGGGGAGGGCTGCGGGGGGGGGGGGCGATGGCACAGCCAGGGAAAGCCTGTTGGTCTGAGCTGAGAGCTGAGGCAGGAAGGCCCCTCGCAGGCGGCGGGCCTGGCTGCCCGCAGTGAGAGGACTGGCCGCCTCTGGAGAGGACAGTGACTGTGGTTCCCAGTTCCCAGGCTGTGGAATACTCGAGCACACTGATTATTTGCTGTCCCGAGCACTTGGGCACAGACACTGCTAATGAGTGTCTGCTCAGCGAGCGAACCTGGGCAACTTGACCCTGTTGGGACTCACTGGACTGCTTGCCTTTGTCATGTGACTGTGGGTGGAACATGCAGTGGTAACAGAAACACTGACCCCAGGCCTGTCCACGTTCTGCCTCACAAAGGTGTAAAGGCGGCTGACAGGACACAGGCTGCGGCTCACTGCTCCCCGTGCATCCTTCTCCATCACGAGCCAGTTCATCCTTCTTCATATCTATCTCAGAGGCAGAGGGCTAGGACTGTCTGGAGCAGAGGGTTAGGACTGTCTGGAGGCAGAGGGTTAGGACTGTCTGGAGCAGAGGGTTAGGACTGTCTGGAGCAGAGGGTTAGGACTGTCTGGAGCAGAGGGTTAGGACTGTCCCAGAGGCAGAGGGTTAGGACTGTCTGGAGCAGAGGGTTAGGACTGTCTGGAGCAGAGGGTTAGGACTGTCTGGAGCAGAGGGTTAGGACTGTCTGGAGCAGAGGGTTAGGACTGTCTGGAGCAGAGGGTTAGGACTGTCTGGAGGCAGAGGGTTAGGACTGTCTGGAGCAGAGGGTTAGGACTGTCCCGGAGGCAAAGGGTTAGGACTGTCCCGGAGGCAGAGGGTTAGGACTGTCTGGAGCAGAGGGTTAGGACTGTCTGGAGCAGAGGGTTAGGACTGTCCCGGAGGCAGAGGGTTAGGACTGTCCCGGAGGCAGAGGGTTAGGACTGTCTGGAGCAGAGGGCTAGGACTGTCTGGAGCAGAGGGTTAGGACTGTCTGGAGCAGAGGGCTAGGACTGTCTGGAGCAGAGGGTTAGGACTGTCTGGAGCAGAGGGTTAGGACTGTCTGGAGCAGAGGGTTAGGACTGTCTGGAGCAGAGGGCTAGGACTGTCTGGAGGCAGAGGGTTAGGACTGTCTGGAGCAGAGGGTTAGGACTGTCTGGAGCCAGAGGGTTAGGACTGTCTGGAGGCAGAGGGTTAGGACTGTCTGGAGCAGAGGGTTAGGACTGTCCCGGAGGCAGAGGGTTAGGACTGTCTGGAGCAGAGGGTTAGGACTGTCTGGAGCAGAGGGTTAGGACTGTCCCGGAGGCAGAGGGTTAGGACTGTCCCGGAGGCAGAGGGTTAGGACTGTCTGGAGCAGAGGGTTAGGACTGTCTGGAGGCAGAGGGTTAGGACTGTCTGGAGCAGAGGGTTAGGACTGTCTGGAGCAGAGGGTTAGGACTGTCCCGGAGGCAGAGGGTTAGGACTGTCCGGAGGCAGAGGGTTAGGACTGTCCGGAGGCAGAGGGTTAGGACTGTCTGGAGCAGAGGGTTAGGACTGTCTGGAGCAGAGGGTTAGGACTGTCCCGGAGGCAGAGGGTTAGGACTGTCCGGAGGCAGAGGGTTAGGACTGTCCGGAGGCAGAGGGTTAGGACTGTCTGGAGCAGAGGGTTAGGACTGTCTGGAGGCAGAGGGTTAGGACTGTCTGGAGCAGAGGGTTAGGACTGTCTGGAGGCAGAGGGTTAGGACTGTCCGGAGGCAGAGGGCTAGAACTGTCTGGAGCAGAGGGTTAGGACTGTCCGGAGTGCAGGTCCCGTTAGCAGAAGAGTCGGGGTTGGCCCTCAGCTGGAGCGTGGCCCAGGCCAGCCCCCGTTGGGCTTGGGGAGACCAGGGCGACTCCTCTGGACTCGGGGCGGCTGTGGCGGAGCGTGTTGGCAGCACACGGGGTGCTCACAGCTGGCTACCTCTTCCCATTTCGAAGGCGCCTGCGGGGTCAGGGGAGGAGCTGGCACACAGTGCTGGGCCGGAGACATCGTGGGTGGCGGTCAGTGGCCGGTGAAAGGCGAGGCCTTTCCTGAGGTCCATCCCCCCCTGAGGTCCACGCGGTGTCCCATCACCGCCTCCCGAGACACCGTCCGCCCCGCGCCCCACAGCTCGCTTCGCCCTGTCCGCACGCCAGGCCTGTCCTCGGGCTACAGCGCGGGGCCGTTCGGTGGAGCTCGGACCCCGGCAGCCGCGGGAGCTGCTGTGCGGCCGGGAGGCCCTGAGACCCACCGGCCGGCCCGGGGGAGGCCATCGCCGGCAGCCGCCTCCGCCTCGGCCAGCCCTATGAGCTGGTCTCTCGCTCCTCAGGTCCTCCTGGGCTTCGAGCGCCTGCAGGCCCTCGCCCGGAGCCAGCTGCTGGCCCGGCAGTTCCAGGCGGCGCGGCGGACGGCGGTGCGGCTGCAGGCGCGCTGCAGGGGCTTCCTGGTGCGCCGGCAGGCCCAGGCCCGGCGGAGGGCCGTGCTGGTCATCCAGGCCCACGCCAGGGGCATGGCCGCCCGGCGGAACTTCCGGCAGCAGACAGCCAAGGTGGGTGTCGCTGCCTTCTGGGCTGGGGGACTGGTGGGCCGGGGGGGGGGGGAGAGTCAGGCCGGAGGGGTGAGCACAGTGAGGGCCCCTCACCAGTCAGTCCTGCCCCTCCTTGTTCAGAGAAAACTGCAGCTGGCCCTCGTGCCCCCCACCCACCTGCCCGGGTCAGAGCTCCCGGGTCAGAGCTCCCTGGTCAGGGGACTCCCGGGTCAGGGGGGCTCCCGGGTCAGGGGGGCTCCCGGGTCAGGGTCAGGGCTCCCGGGTCGGGGCTCCCGGGTCAGGGTCAGGGCTCCCGGGTCGGGGCTCCCGGGTCAGGGCTCCGGGTCAGGGTCAGGGCTCCGGGTCAGGGTCAGGGCTCTGGGTCAGGGTCAGGGGGCTCCCGGGTCAGGGTCAGGGCTCCGGGTCAGGGTCAGGGCTCCGGGTCAGGGTCAGGGCTCCGGGTCAGGGTCGGGGCTCCCGGGTCAGGGTCAGGGCTCCGGGTCAGGGTCAGGGCTCCGGGTCAGGCTGGGTCGGGCACCGCCCGCAGTCGCTTCAGCCTGCTTCGCACCAGGCGACCCAGCAGGCACCCAGCCCGCCTGGCAGGGCCGGGCGCTCTGAACGGAGGGCCAGGCAGGCTTGAGCCTCGAGTGAAGCGAGGTTCGGAGGCCCCGGGTTTGAGGCGGTGCCTCGGGGAGCGTGGGGGGCAGGACAGACGCGGCCTCTGTCTCTGGCCGACCCTCCGCTGGGCAGGAGGAGCCAGGTGGCTGATGGCTAGTCGCTCGCTGCTGAAGTCTTGGATTTAGAGGAAAATCGCGGGTTTGGATAGATGATGGCCCAGCAGGGCCTGTGCTGACCTCCGCGGGCCTCGCGCAGGGGCTGCCGGCCACCCCCGCGCCCCCGCAGCCGCGCCCCAGGAAGCGCAAGTCGATCTACGACACCGTCACCGACACCCAGATGGTGGAGCAAGTGTTCGGCTTCCTCCCGTCCATGATTGGGGGGCAGGAGGGCCAGGCCCCTGCCCGCTTCGAGGTAAGAGGCCTGTCCCTCCCGGTCCAGCCGCCAGGCCAGCAGTGCGGGCCTGTGGGCCTCCGGCTCACTGAGGAGCAGACCGGCGGGGGGGGGGTGCTCCGGTCCTGGGGGGCCGTGCAGAGAAAGGGGGGCGGGGCTCAAGGTCTCACGCTCCAGGTAAGCAGGGCTCCTACCTGCCGGCCTCGCTTCGGGGCCTTTCCTGTGCACGCTGGTGGCTCCCGGAGGCTGACCCGTCCAGGGCCGGGGTGTGCTCTGCAGTTGGCTGGGCCTGAGGCTGGACCAGGGGCTGGAGGAGGAAGCGTGTCTGCGGGGCGGTGTGGGGGGCTGGAGCATGCGCACACACCTGCTCATGGCCTAGGCACCCCCACTCCTGCCTGACCCCACCAGCACACGCGCACGCGCACGCACACGTGCACACCCATCTGGTCACTGGGGCGCTGGGCCCTCCTCCCGAGGCTGAGGGCCGGCGGAGGGTGCGGAGGGAGTGTCTGGAGCCGCGGTCAGCAGCCTTGCAGACCTCAGCACCAGCAGTGTCCGTGTCACACCGGTTGGCGCTGCTGGTCTAGAGCCCGGTCTGCAGGCCCGGCGCCAGGGCTCTCAGGTGGCTGGGTTCCCGTGAGGCCTGTGCCCCGTGACAGCCCAGGGCGCCCTGGGGCGGGGGGGGGGGGTCTCAGACACGGGGCCATGCCTGCTCCCCTCCTCGCGGCCCAGGACCTGGAGGCGGAGCCGCGGAGGCTGCCCGAGGTGGACCTGGACGCGGTGCCCGCCGTGGAGGGCCCCGAGGACACGGGGGACGGCCTGGCCGAGTACAGCTTCCCCAAGTTCGCGGCCACCTACTTCCAGAAGTCGGCCAGCCACACGCACGTGCGCAAGCCCCTGCGGCACCCGCTGCTCTACCACGAGGACGACGCCGCCTGCTCGGTACGCCTCTGGTTTCAGCGCTCAGGGCCCCCCCGTATGCCCCCTAAGCCCTGCCTGTCCCCGTGTCGTGTGTGTGTGTGTGTGTGTGTGTGTGTGTGTGTGTGTGTCCGTCTGGGGAGGCCGGGCCCGGCGGCTGCGGGTCCCAGCAGGCTGTCTCCGCCGCAGGCCGCGCTGGCTGTGTGGAGCGTCATCCTGAGGTTCATGGGCGACCTCCCGGAGCCCGTGCTCTTCGCCCGGACGCCGGCCCAGGACGCCGCGGGCAGGGAGGGCAGCGCCCCGGCTTCACAGCGCGGGTCGGCACAGGTACGTGGGCAAGGGTGGTGGCAGGAAAGGGCAGACACCTTCCAGCCCAAGGCCCCGGAGGAAGCAAGACTCGCCCCCTCCGGCTCGCCCGGCGGCCCTGAGCCCGCTCCAGCCCGGAGCCACCGGGGCTGCCCCGCCGCGCAGGCTCCTCAGCCAGGTGGCCGCTGGGGGGCAGGCTCTGGCCCCCGTTCCCCTGGAACAGGACTCACACGCGGACAGCGGACAGCGGCCTCAGCGCCAGGTCTCGGTTGGCTTGGCGGAGAGCTGAGCAGGGAGTGAGCGGCGCCAGCCCCGGGCCGGCGGCCTGGGCCGGCCCCTCTGACGGCAGGGGACCAGAGGGCACCCTAGGCCTCGTTCCACGATGTCATCTCCGATGAACCACCCGGGCCGGCCCACGGGAACCGCCCAGCAGCCCCAGCCGGCCCGGGTCAGGTCCCGGTGCAGACCGGCTGCAGGGAGCTCTTGGGGGACCTGTAGGCCCGGGCGCCGTGGCTGCGGGGCCTGGAGCACATGGAGGTGGCCCGGTGTGGGCTGTGCAGTGTCCCGTGACCTGGCCCCCCGAAACTGCCCCGAACCGTCCCTGAGGACCGGGAGGGGGCTCACCCCGCCCCTGAGGACCGGGAGGGGCTCACCCCGCCCTGAGGACCGGGAGGGGGCTCACTGCACCCCTGAGGACCGGGAGGGGGTCACCCTGCCCCTGAGGACCAGGAGGGGCTCACCCCGCCCTGAGGACCGGGAGGGGGTTCACCCCGCCCCTGAGGACCGGGAGGGGGCTCACCCCGCCCCTGAGGACCAGGAGGGGGCTCACCCCGCCCCTGAGGACCGGGAGGGGCTCACTGCACCCCTGAGGACCGGGAGGGGGCTCACCCCGCCCCTGAGGACCGGGAGGGGGCTCACTGCACCCCTGAGGAGCGGGAGGGGGCTCACCCCGCCCCTGAGGACTGGGAGGGGGCTCACTGCACCCCTGAGGACCGGGCAGGGAGGCGGGCAGGCGGCCTCCCCTGCAGGTGTCACTGGGCGGCACAGCTGCTTCCCAGAAGCCCCTCCCCCATGGCTGTTGGCAGGAGCCCGGGTTCCTTGCCCGCTGGGCTCACCAGGCTGGTGCTGCCGCACAGGGCTTCCTCCGGGGAGTGATGCGAGAGGAAGCCAGAGGAGCTGGGTGCCTGTCTCGGAGTCACCCCTCGGGGCAGCGGCGGAGGCAGGCGGCCCTGGGCCACCTGGGTGCTGGCGCCCTGGGCGGCCTGGGCAGACTTCACGTTTTCATTTAAAAGTCCGTTCTTCGCTCACTGAATGGACTTTGAACTTCAGTCAAGGACCGGCATGCAAATCTGTGGGTTTATTTCTGTGTCTTCTGTCCTGTGGCCAGTGTGCCCCTGCCAGCACTGCCGTCTGTGCGCTGCAGGCACGCACTGTGTAAGCTGTGCACCCGAGTCCTCCTGCCCGCCCTCCTTCAGTGGATTCTGCTGTTCTAGGTGCCTCGCCCATCCGTGCACGTTTCAGAAAACTCTTGCCCACACCCACAAACGTTCCCTGGCCGGTGTTTCGGTGGGAGTTTTGCTGTGACTCTGTCTGAGGAGAACGGGCATCTCTGCCCTGCGGGGCCTCCGGTCCAGGAGCTCAGGCCTGTGCATCTGCTCTGTGCCTCTCACCAGGGCTGTGTAGTTTCAGCACATATGCCTCCACATGTTGTTTTATATTTGCACATAGGGGTTTTTTAGACATTATAAATGACTATATATATATATATATATATATATTTATATATAAACAGTACACTCGATTTTTTCAGACTTCAATTTAATGGACTTTGGATTTAACAGACAAAATTTCCAGTCCCTGTGGTATATGTCATAGAAGAAGAAAAAAATATATATAAAAATATGAACAATAAAATGGCAATAAATACATATCTATTAACAATTATATTTAAAAATCAAGATAAATGAACGAGGAGTCTAATGAACAAAATAAACTGACAAGTACAATAGAACCAGAGGCTGGAGACATGGAACAGGTGATGACTCTCAGAGGGCAGGGAGGCGGGGCAGGAAGAGATAACCAAGAACTTATACACATGTAGGCACTACTGTGGGCACAGACAATAGGGTGGTGAGGGCCTGGGGTGAGGCAGGAACTGGGTGGGGGACAGTGGGAGGAGAAGGGGACGTCTGTAATACTCTCAATAATAAAGATATTGTAAAAAGAAAATAAATAACTAAAAATGCTTTTAACCAAGATTTGCTTATAATTAAACTAGAGGCCTGGTGCACAGATTTGTGCAGCAGTGGGGTCTCTTGGCCTGGCCTTTGGGGATCAGGCCAAAACTGGCAGTCCGACATCCCCAGAGGGTCCCAAATTTCGAGAGGGCTCAGGGCAGGCTGAGGGACCCCACCAGTGCACAAAGTATCCACATAAGATCTTCAGTTAATCTCTTCATACCCTCCCCATTTTTCCCTGAGATTCATAAATCTATTCCATGTTTCCATGCCTATACATTGAGTGTCTGCCCTCTGGTGGTCAGTTCACATCATAGCTACCAGTCAGACACTTAGCATATTAGTCTTTTATATATGTAGATTAACAGGTTGTATGTTTGTGTGTGTGTGTGTGTGTTGTCATTTTTAACTAATTTTAATGAGTAGGTCATATGTTGGAAAACACACTGCAGAATTTTGCCGACATAAGTAAATGTTACAGAACGACAGCTAAAGTCTACGTATTTAAATCCAGGAGTCATCGCTCTTAAACAGTGTTCAAGAATGGTCAGCACATGACCACATGGCATCATGCTCCGTAACTGGTTCTGTTGGCATGACTTCTACAGCAGTTTTAACTCTGTGGCCCATGTCCCCATGTGCGCTAAGCCACGCCCATCCCCCAGCTGTGTGCTTCTGCATTTGCTAGATCTATTCAGTATAAATTTAAAATGACAGTAAAACATATAGAAAACTTTTCTGTGAAATTAAACTTTTCATACATAATTATAATTATAATTACACAGATGTGTCTATATAAGTAGAAACAGGTAAACTAATTTATCAATTTTTAATATATGCATTTGGAAAACCTACTTTACTATATAACATACTTTCAACTTTAATGGACACACCCTCACTTGACTTAGTCAATTACATCGAGGTTTTACTACATACATACACACACACACACACATATATATATATATACACACACACACACACATACACAAACTCTGAGTGGGCAGATGATTATGCATTCAGAGATCATAATAATCTGGCCACTCAGTGTATGTATATATATAGTGTGTGTGTGTGTGTGTGTGTGTGTGTGTGTATATATATATATATAGCAACAGATGATAGATATAGATGACATAGAGTAAAGATAGAGATATTTAAAGGAGAGAAAGAAACATTGGTTGCCTCCTGCAGTGCCCCAATTGGGGATCGAACCTGCAACCTGGGTATATGACCTGATCAAGAATCAAACCCAACACCTTTTTATTAACAGAAGGACGCTCTAACCAACCGAGCCACACCAGCCACACTGGCACCATATTTTTTTAAATATATTTTATTGATTTTTTACAGAGAGGAAGAGAGAGGACAGAGAGCCAGAAACATTGATGAGAGAGAAACATCGACCAGCTGCCTCCTGCACAACCCCCACCAGGGATGTGCCCACAGCCAATGTACATGCCCTTGACTGGAATCGAACCTGGGACCTTTCAGTCCACAGACCAACGCTCTATCCATTGAGCCAAACCGGTTTCAGCAGGCACCATATTTTTAATGTTGATATTGCCATGTTCATGGCTATCATAGAAAACTATATCTTGCAACATTGCTGAACTTGCTTATTTTTTTAAATATATTTTTTATTGATTCAGAGAGGAAGGGAGAGGGAGATCTAGAAGCATCAATGATGGAGCAAGTCACTGATGGGCTGCCTCCTGCACCTCTCCCCCAACTGGGGATCGAGCCCGCATCCATGCCTGTGCCCTGACCAGGAATCAAACTGTGACTTCCAGGTTCATGGGTTGACGCTCAACCACTGAGCCATACCTGCCGGCTGAACTTGCTTCTTTTTATAGACTACTTGGAGTTTTCCATGTAGACAGTCATGTCATCTGCCCCGAGGGACAGCTGGTGTGGCACATTCTATCTCTGCGGCAAACCCGCTTCCCCGCCAGAAGCCGGCCTGGGATGGCTGCCCAGCCCGCCCTGTCCTCTGTGCTCACGTGGCAGCGGCTCCTCCAGGCGCCTCCAGCCCAGGGGGGACGCGGGTCCTAATGGCCCGCAGCCAAGATCCTTTGGCCCCTGGCAGGCCCCCTGCCGGAGCAGAGCGCGTCCAGTTCATTCGCCCAGTGTTCACAGGACACCAGCACGGCCTGGCTGTCCGGCCTGGCTGTCCGGCCTGGCTGTCCGGGGCTGGCTGTCCGGCCTGGCTGTCCGGCCTGGCTGTCCGGCCTGGCTGTCCGGGGCTGGCTGTCCGGCCTGGCTGTCCGGGGCTGGCTGTCCGGCCTGGCTGTCCGGGGCTGGCTGTCCGGCCTGGCTGTCCGGCCTGGCTGTCCGGGGCTGGCTGTCCGGCCTGGCTGTCCGGGGCTGGCTGTCCGGCCTGGCTGTCCGGGGCTGGCTGTCCGGCCTGGCTGTCCGGGGCTGGCTGTCCAGCCTGGCTGTCCGGGGATGGCTGTCCGGCCTGGCTGTCCGGCCTGGCTGTCCGGGGCTGGCTGTCCGGCCTGGCTGTCCGGGGATGGCTGTCCGGCCTGGCTGTCCGGCCTGGCTGTCCGGCCTGGCTGTCCGGCCTGGCTGTCCGGGGATGGCTGTCCGGCCTGGCTGTCCGGCCTGGCTGTCCGGCCTGGCTGTCCGGCCTGGCTGTCCGGGGCTGGCTGTCCGGCCTGGCTGTCCGGCCTGGCTGTCCGGCCTGGCTGTCCGGGGCTGGCTGTCCGGCCTGGCTGTCCGGCCTGGCTGTCCGGCCTGGCTGTCCGGCCTGGCTGTCCGGGGCTGGCTGTCCGGCCTGGCTGTCCGGGGCTGGCTGTCCGGCCTGGCTGTCCGGGGCTGGCTGTCCGGCCTGGCTGTCTGGGCCTGGCTGTCCGGGGCTGGCTGTCCGGCCTGGCTGTCCGGCCTGGCTGTCCGGGGCTGGCTGTCCGGCCTGGCTGTCCGGGGCTGGCTGTCCGGCCTGGCTGTCCGGGGCTGGCTGTCCGGCCTGGCTGTCCGGGGCTGGCTGTCCAGCCTGGCTGTCCGGGGATGGCTGTCCGGCCTGGCTGTCCGGCCTGGCTGTCCGGGGCTGGCTGTCCGGCCTGGCTGTCCGGGGATGGCTGTCCGGCCTGGCTGTCCGGCCTGGCTGTCCGGCCTGGCTGTCCGGCCTGGCTGTCCGGCCTGGCTGTCCGGGGATGGCTGTCCGGCCTGGCTGTCCGGCCTGGCTGTCCGGCCTGGCTGTCCGGCCTGGCTGTCCGGCCTGGCTGTCCGGGGCTGGCTGTCCGGCCTGGCTGTCCGGCCTGGCTGTCCGGCCTGGCTGTCCGGGGCTGGCTGTCCGGCCTGGCTGTCCGGCCTGGCTGTCCGGCCTGGCTGTCCGGCCTGGCTGTCCGGGGCTGGCTGTCCGGCCTGGCTGTCCGGGGCTGGCTGTCCGGCCTGGCTGTCCGGGGATGGCTGTCCGGCCTGGCTGTCCGGCCTGGCTGTCCGGGGCTGGCTGTCCGGCCTGGCTGTCCGGGGCTGGCTGTCCGGCCTGGCTGTCTGGGCCTGGCTGTCCGGGGCTGGCTGTCCGGCCTGGCTGTCCGGGGATGGCTGTCCGGCCTGGCTGTCCGGGGCTGGCTGTCCGGCCTGGCTGTCCGGCCTGGCTGTCCGGCCTGGCTGTCCGGCCTGGCTGTCCGGCCTGGCTGTCCGGGGCTGGCTGTCCGGCCTGGCTGTCCGGCCTGGCTGTCCGGCCTGGCTGTCCGGGGCTGGCTGTCCGGCCTGGCTGTCCGGGGCTGGCTGTCCGGCCTGGCTGTCTGGGCCTGGCTGTCCGGGGATGGCTGTCCGGCCTGGCTGTCCGGCCTGGCTGTCCGGGGATGGCTGTCCGGCCTGGCTGTCCGGCCTGGCTGTCCGGCCTGGCTGTCCGGCCTGGCTGTCCGGCCTGGCTGTCTGGGCCTGGCTGTCCGGGGATGGCTGTCCGGCCTGGCTGTCCGGCCTGGCTGTCCGGGGATGGCTGTCCGGCCTGGCTGTCCGGCCTGGCTGTCCGGTCGGGTGCCGCCCGGTCACTTCCCTCTCTCCCTCCGCAGAGGCCCAGCCTCGGGGGCAGGACCACGGACATCGCCTCCACGACGCTGAGGCGCTCCGCCCCGGTCACCGGCCAGGTGAGGCGGCGCCCCGCTGCGCACCCCGGGGCCCCACTCGGCTCCTCCAGCCCCGAGCCCGGCCTCCCCTCAGCGGGAGAGGCGCGGGGCCTGATGCCGACGTGATTCCAGGTGGCCAGCCGACTGAGCACGGGAGAGGAGGCCTTGGAGTCTGAGGGCTCCCCCTCCGACCGACCCCTGTCCAACCTGGCGAAGGTGCACTTCATTGTGAGCCACGGCCTCCTGCAGCCCGGCCTCAGGTCAGTCCCTGTCCCCTCGGCCCTCCGACACTGCCCCTGCCTCCGCCCCAGCCACAGCCTCAGCCACAGCCACAGCCACAGCCTCAGCCACAGCCACAGCCTCAGCCTCAGCCTCAGCCACAGCCACAGCCCCCTGCCTAAGCTACAGCCTCAGCCACAGCCACAGCCACAGCCACAGCCACAGCCACAGCCTCAGCCACAGCCACAGCCCCTGCCTCCGCCCCAGCCACAGCCTCAGCCACAGCCACAGCCTCAGCCTCAGCCTCAGCCACAGCCACAGCCACTGCCCCTGCCTCAGCCACAGCCACAGCCCCTGCCTCCGCCACAGCCACAGCCCCCTGCCTAAGCTACAGCCTCAGCCACAGCCCCAGCCACAGCCACAGCCACAGCCACAGCCTCAGCCACAGCCACAGCCTCAGCCACAGCCCCCTGCCTAAGCTACAGCCTCAGCCACAGCCACAGCCACAGCCACAGCCTCTGCCACAGCCACAGCCACAGCCTCTGCCTCAGCCACAGCCACAGCCCCCTGCCTAAGCTACAGCCTCAGCCACAGCCCCAGCCACAGCCACAGCCACAGCCACAGCCCCCTGCCTCAGCCACAGCCATAGCCTCAGCCCCTGCCTCAGCCACAGCCACAGCCTCAGCCACAGCCACAGCCCCTGCCTCAGCCACAGCCACAGCCTCAGCCACAGCCCCCTGCCTAAGCTACAGCCTCAGCCACAGCCACAGCCACAGCCACAGCCTCTGCCACAGCCACAGCCACAGCCTCTGCCACAGCCACAGCCACAGCCACAGCCACAGCCACAGCCCCTGCTCTCCGCCCGCTGCCGGCCGCCCCCGGCTCAGCTCAGCAGACAGCGTGCTGCACACCAAGGCCCTGAACGTGCTCCAAGGAGCCCTGGGAAGCCCGACAGTGCTGCCTGCCCCCCCCCCCCCCCGCCCGCCCAGTTGTTCTATTGGCAGTTCTCCCCTCCTCCCGCCCCTGGCCTCCCCTCCCAGAGGCGGGCAGACAGCACACGCTGCGCCCAGTGCCGGCCCACAGCTGGCCGCAGGCGCCGTGCGCACCGCTGGCTGCAGCTGGGGTGCCACAGCCTCTGGCTGCCAGCTCCTCTGGGCTGGCCCTCGCGGGGCCTCAGACACGGGCTCAGCTCCTCCGTGACTCCGTGCCCACGTGCTCTCCCGCCTGGCCCTGTGGGAGCCCGTGCGCCTCCCGAGGTGGCAGCCAGCTCCGCGGCCGCCCCGGCCGACCTGAGCCGCCCGCGGTCCCTCCGAACAGCCTGCGGGTCCGGTTCCGCTGGGGAGGCTGAGGCAGGGCGGGCGGGCCGTGGAGCAGAGGGCACCGCTGCCGGCGCTGCGCTCCGTGGCATCAGGTTGGCGGCTTGAAGTTGGCATTAATAGGAACATGTGCGCCCAGAAACGGGCCAGCGCGTGAGGCAGGCCCCGGGGCGTGGCTGTGACACCCCAGCACCGCTGCGCTCGGGCCGGGAGGCCGGCAGGCGAGGGGCACCCTGGCCAGGACGGAGGCCGGTCCGCGGGAGGACGGAGAAGATGCCGGAGGCTGGGCCGGGCCGGGGCCGGGGCGGAGGGCCGTCTCCTGTGCACCGCGGCCCGGGCGGGGAGAGGTCCCCGCAGCCCGCGGCCTGCAGAGGGGAGGCCCCTCCCGCAGAGGCCGGCGGTGGCTGCACCCGGGCCTCCCCGCGCCCGCGCCCCACGCGAGGCCGGGGTGCAGCGGGAGCAGGCGAGCAGCTGGAGGCCCCCGGCCATGGCCGCCCTGAGGGGCGGAGCAGGCGCTGGGCACCCCTCACCTGCCCGTCTCCTCCGGGCCAGCTGCAGCCGGGGTCTCTTCCAGGGACGAGATTTACTGCCAGATCTGCAAGCAGCTGTCGGAGAACCCGAAGACCAGCAGCCGGGCCCGCGGCTGGATCCTGCTCAGCCTCTGCCTGGGCTGCTTCCCGCCCTCCGAGAGGTTCATGAAGGTGGGAGGGGCCGGGCAGGGGGGGACCAGGGGAGGGGGGGGACCAGGGGAGGGGGGGGGGACCAGGGGAAGGGGGGAGAGGGGGGACCAGGGGAGGGGGGGAGGGGGGACCAGAACAGGGGGGAAGGGAGGACCAGGGCGGGGGGGGAGGGGTTGACTAGGGCAGGGGGGGTAGGGGGACCCGAACAGGGGGGAAAGTGGGACCAGGGCAGGGTGAAGGGGTGGGGCCGGGGCAGGGGGGGAGGGAGGACCAGGGGGGAGGGAGGACCAGGGCAGGGTGAAGGGGTGGGGCCGGGGCAGGGGGGGTGGGAAGGCAGGGTACAGGGGGGTACGTTGGCCCTGGGCTGTGCAGTCCAGAATCCTGGGTTCTGGCCTGTCTTCTGCTTCTGCTGGCCAGGATGGTCAGTGCCGTGCTCCCGGGGCCTCAGTTTCCCCTATGAAAGAGAGGGCTCCCGCTGGTCTGGGCCCCAGGACGGCCCCTTGACGAAAGGGTGGATGCCAAGAGGAGCAGGAACGAAGCGGAGGCGGCCAGGGAGCCGGCCGAGGTGCTGGGCTCCGGGTTATTCGCCAGCCGCCCGTGGAGGAGAGGCAGAGGCCTCCCGGCCGCCCGTGTCGGCCCGAGGTCACACGGAAGCCGCGTGGCTGCCCGCGCGTCCCTGTGGGGCAGCAGGGAGCGTGGCTGCCACCGTCCCCGACGGCAAACTCCCCGCCTCTGAGAGGTCCCCAGGTCTTCCGAAGGCATCCTGACGTCAGCTCCGTGTCTGTCTCCACGAGTGTCTCCCGTGTCCCGCCCTCCCCGAGGGCCGGCTTTGCTGCCCTCGGCGGCTCCCGGAGAGCGTTAGCCTGTGAGGGCGTCACACCGGGCCGCCGCCCATTGCTGTCGCCACGAACAGCACCGGTGAGGCGTGGCTGGCCGGGCCGCCCTGTGCTCGGAGAGGTCGCCGGTCCGGCTCCTGGTCAGGACACAGGCCTGGGTGGCAGTGCCACCCGTCAGGGCACCGCGGAGGAAAACTGGTCTCTTTCTCTCCCTCGCTCCCCCTCCTTCTCTGCACGATGCCTTTAGGAGAGGTCTGAATTATTGGATCAAAGAGTGTGCACATTTTAGAACTATGTACTATTTAAAACAGTGACAACTTGATCCCAGAAATGTCCAATTTATATTCCTTCTCATCTCTCTATATAAAAAGCCAAGTGACCATTGCAACCAAACAACAGAGCAGGCTGCATGGGGCGGCCAGGCTGGCGGGGGGTCAGTGAGGGGCGACCAAATCACTGAGCAGTAGGCTGTGTGGGGTGACCAGGCCCACGGGGGCGTGGGGGGGGTGGGAGGGCAGTTGGGGGCAATGAGGCCAGCAGGGGGCAGTCAGGGGCGATCGGACAGGCAGGTGGGTGAGCAGTTAGGAGCCAGTGGTCCCGGATTGTGAGAGGGACATCTTAGGCCCCCAGGATCAGGCCTAAACCGGCAGTTGGACATTGCCAGAGGGGTCCCATATTGGAGAGGGTGCAGGCTGGGCTGAGGGGACCCCCCTCCCTGAGCATGGATTTCGTGCATTGGCCCTCTACATGCTTTGTCAACTCTGAGTATTATCATTTTAAAATTTATAATTTCCCCAGCTTTACTGAGACACTAGAGGCCCGGTACACAAAGTTTGTGCAGGGGAGTGAGGGGGGGAGGGGTGTCCCTCAGCCCAGCCTGCACCCTCTCCAACCCAGGACCCCTCAAGAGATGTCCAACTAAATGGGCCCTCGGACATCCCTCTCACAATCCAGGATTGCTGGCTCCCAACCGCTCGCCTGCCTGCCTGCCTGCCTGATTGCCTCTAACTGATTCTTCCTGCCAGCTGGTCACCCCCTAAACCACTCCCCTGCCAGCCTGATTGATCCTAACTGCTCCCCTGCCAGCCTGTTTGCCCCTCACTGCCCTCCCCTGCAAATCTGGTCACCCCTAACAGCCCTCCCCTGCAGGTTTGGTCCTCCCCAACTACCCTCCCCTTCAGGCCTGGGTCCCCTCCCAGCAACCCTCCTCTGCAGGCCCAGTCGCCCCCAATTTCCTCCTCTGCTGGCCTGATCCCTCCCAACTGCCCTCCCCTGCTGGCCATCTTGTGGTGGCCATCTTATGTCCACCTGGGGGCAGCCATCTTGTGTGTTGGAGTGATGGCCAATCTGCATGTTATTCTTTTATTAGATAGGGTAATTGGCATGACAACTCCCTGTACACCCAGGAGTCCAGGGTGTGCAGTGAGTGCTTGCATGTCGGCGGACACTGCCCGGCCACACGGCAAGGCCCACGCGCCCTCGCCTCACAGATGAGAATGGCTGCGACGCTGGAATCCACGTGGGTGGGAAGTAGAAGTGACCCGCCCTTTCCCCTCTGCACCCGCAGTATCTGCTGAACTTCATCGGCGAAGGGCCAGCCGGCTACGGGCCCTTCTGTGCCGAGCGCCTGAGACGCACCTACACCAACGGGGTTCGCACAGAGCCCCCCACTTGGCTGGAGCTGCAGGTACGGGCCTGCCGGAGTGGGAGATGGTCAGGGTGGGATGGTGCCAGCTCCTGCTGCTCTTCCAGCTCAGTTTTGGGGTGCCTTCTTGGGTGCTGCCAGCGGGAAGCATGCTCTTGGGCTCTTCCAGCCAC
This sequence comes from Vespertilio murinus, assembly GCA_963924515.1. NCBI lineage: Eukaryota > Metazoa > Chordata > Mammalia > Chiroptera > Vespertilionidae > Vespertilio > Vespertilio murinus. Next base: position 6,237,822 of record OZ004711.1, read on the forward strand.
TTGGGGAGCCGCTGAGCCAGGCCCCGGAGGACCGCCGGGCTGGGCCCCCGTGGTCAGGCACGTCCCGGGCCGCCAGCGAGCGCCGGCTGTGGGTGGCTGCTGTGCTCTCCTGGAGGAGGCAGCGGTCGCTGTCGCCCCGGGGCGGGTCCGCACCTGAGGGCCCCCAGATCTCAGGAGGGTCCCGTAGACCTGGGCGGGTGAGGGCACCTCAGGGCCCTGGAAGCCCTCACGCCCCCCGTCCAGGGGTGCCTGTCCTGGGGTCCCCTGCTGCCCTCCTTCCTCGTCGAGCTGCTGGGCCGCACGCGCACGGTGGCGCTGTCCGGGAGCTCACGCCTGTAGCGTGCACGCAAAGGGAACATGGCTCCCGGTGTCAGAATGCTCCAGAGTCTGGGACGGGCAACTGCCACGGGCTCTTCTGAGCCTCCGATGCTCAGCCACCCGGGTGCCAGAGCTCGGGGTTCCCCCGGGGCGCTCCCCGCTGGCCGCACCCCGGGGACAGCACCAGGCAGCCTGCTCCCCACCGCCCCCTCGGGCCCGAGCTCTGGGCGGGAAGGGTGCCGAGCTCCCGCAGGCCGGAGCGGGCGGAGCCCAGGGACTGCCTCCCTCCCAGGCTGTCAAGTCCAGGAAGCACATCCCGGTGCACGTGGTGCTGCCCACGGGGGAGAGCCTGACTGTCACCGTGGACTCCGCCTCCACCTCGCAGGAGGTCTGCCTACACATCGCCCACCAGCAGGGCCTCCAAGACCGCCTGGGCTTTTCCCTGCAGGTCGCCGTGTACGACAAGGTGCGCGCCCTCCACCCCCACCCCCACCCCTAGCCCACCCACCTCCTCCACCTCCACGCTCAGCCAGAGCCACACAGGCCGCTGCTGCTTCTCCTCCCAGCGGCCAGCACGAGTGCAAGGCTCACACGCTCACCACACGTCCGAAGATATGCAGTCACATGTGCACGCACCCACATGCACATTCTTATACACATACATACACACAAATGCACACACTCACACACGTACACATACACACTGAGTGGCCAGATTACTATGATCTCTGAACACATAATAATCTGGCCACTCAGTGCGTGTGTGTGTGTGAGTGTGTGCGTGTGTGTGTGTGTGTGTGTGTGTGTGTGTGTATTAGAGGCCTGGTGCATGAATTCCTGCATGGGTGGGGTCCAGCCTGCCTGCTGGTCGAACTTCTGGTGGAGGGGACAATTTGCATATTAGCCTTTTATTATATAGGATATACACTGAGTGGCCAGATCATTATGTGTTCAGAGGTCATCATAATCTGGACACTCAGTGTATACTCACACATACACACATTCATACTCACACACAAACACATACATTCACATGCACACATCCTTTCATACACTTACACACATCCACTCACAGATATACACATACACACTCTGTCATGCACACTCACACAAATGCATACACATTTTCTCAAACACATACATACACATAAACACTCACATTCACAGATATACACTATGCACACATTCTCACACACTCTCACACGCATACATATACTCACACACATGCACACTCGCACGCGCACATACACACTCTCTCACACACATGCCCGCACACACAAACTCACAAAAATGCTTCACCACCAGGCACCGTTCCTCCTGGCCGACACTCCCCTGCCCCCACCCCCACCCGGGGGGCCCGCGGCGCCCCTGCATGTCTTGCCAGCCCCACCGGACCCCCATCCTCACCCACCCAGATGCCCAGTCTCAGCCTCCCTCACGCCAGCCCGCGAGCTCGGGGCACCACCCCGTCGTGGCGGCGGGCGGCGGCCCCGGCTCCCGGCCCCGGGAGAGTGGGGGCCACAGACGCGCGATCCCCGTGGGAGGCGCCCTGACCGCGGCGTCCCCTCAGTTCTGGTCGCTGGGCAGCGGGCGCGACCACGTGATGGACGCGGTGGGCCAGTGCGAGCAGCTGGCGCGGGAGCGGGGCGAGAGCGAGCGCCAGGCGCCCTGGCGCCTCTACTTCCGGAAGGAGTTCTTCAGCCCCTGGCACGACCCCCGCGAGGACGCCGTCAGCACCGAGCTCATCTACCGCCAAGTCCTGCACGGGGTCTGGTCCGGCGAGTACAGCTTCGAGAGGGTGAGCCCTCCCCGCCGGCCTGGCTTCGGGCGCCCCCTGGACCACGTGCTGCCTCGGTCCGGCCGCCGCCGGGAGCCCCTCGGGGGCCTCGCTAAGGCGGCTTCGAGGACCGGCGGCTCCGGCCTGGCCGGGCGCCCTGCCTCCTCGGCGGCCAGCGCGCCCGCATTCTCAGGCCCTCGTCCAGGAGGGCTTCGGGGCCGGAGCACCAAGGGAAGGAGGCATGCTGGGGGCGGAGACGCCGAGCCCGGCGCGGTCCCCCCCCAGCTGCCAGGGGGGTGGGGCAGTGGCAGGGCCAGGGCAGGCTTGGCCCTGAGGGCAGCGGCCGCAGGAGAGCCGGGGACTGGACCCCTTGGGCGCTGGAGCCAGGGCGGAGTCTGTCTGGCAGCCCCACTCCCTGAGTCCTTGCAGAAGCCCCTCGGGGCTCCTGGCCACCTGCGACCGCGAGGCCTGGGTGAGACAGGGCGCAGGCACCCCTGCCGGACGCCAGGGTTCCGCCCAGGCCCCGGCCCTCTGGGCTCCCCGAGGGCACGGGGGGGGGGGGCACCTTGGGTGGGAGGGGCACGTTCTCCCAGAGGAGGTCAGGCCTGGCAGCTGCGCCCGCCCCAGGTTGGCCTGCGTGCGGGCGTGGCGGCGGGCTGGGCCACAGCCTCGCCTCACAGGCTGTCTCGCTCGCTGGCACGCCGGCCGCTGCAGGAGGAAGAGCTGGTGGAGCTGCTGGCCTGGCGCTGCTGCGAGGAGCTGGGCGCCGCGGCGGGGAGGGAGGCCGTGCAGGCGCTGCTGCCCAGCTGCGTGCCCCCGAAGCTGTACCGGACCAAGCCCCCGGAGCAGTGGGCCGGCCTCGTCACCGCCGCCCTGGCCCAGGTCAGCCTGCCGCCTGGCTCTCCCTCGGGCTGGGGCGGGGCGGGGCCGGGGCTGGGCCGGGCCCGCCCTCGGGCACAGGAACTGAGCTTGCCAGGGAGTGCAGCTCTGCGGCCTCAGGTCTACCCTTCCGTCAGCGCTGGTCCCAGGCCGGTCCACGCCCGCCCCCTTCTGAGTTGGCATCAAGGTCTGGATGGCTCGTACCCCTGGTCTGTGCCTTTGGGCACAGGGCACCTCCGGCTCTGCCTGGCCCCGTCTCTCCGCCTCCCTGGGCCCTGCGTGCCCCGCCTGCGTTCGTCCTTCCCGTCCCACCCCCTGGCACATGGGCCCAGGGTTCGGGACGGGGAGCGGGAAAGAGGACAGCTCAGTGCCGGCCGGCAGCCTGACACAGGGACCCCCCCCCACCCCGTGGCTCCCGTGGCTCCCGTGGCCCCCGTGGCCCCCGTGGCCCCCGTGGCTCCCGTGGCTCCCGTGGCCCCCGTGGCTCCCGTGGCCCCCGTGGCTCCCGTGGCAGAGCACGTGCAGAGAAGGCCGTTGCCAGCGGCGGGCTGCCCGGGCCCTGGGTGCCTCTGGCCTGGGAAACGCGACCGCTCCGTCCTGCTCGGGGAGCCGGACGCAGCTCTGGCCAGCGTTTCCCACGCACACTGGCGGGAAGCCTGTCCCGCAGCCGCGCACCCCTCCGGGCATTGGGGGAGCAGAGCCCCTCTTGAGCGTGGGTGCGTCCCCAGCCCGAGAGGGTGCGTCGGCAGGAGAGGCGCGGGGACCTAGCTCACCCTGAGCAAGGGGCGGCTTCGCAGCCGGGGAGGGCGGCGGGAAGGGTTGGGAAATGTCCCCTCACCCCTTTCTTTCCAACGGGAATGTGGTTTCACTGATTTTTTCATTAAGCGCTTCCAGCGTACATTACCCAATAAATCAGAAAATGCAGATGAGCAGGAGAGAAGAGTGAGACCATCATGAGGTCATGGCACTTACATTGTGACATGCATCCTCCCAGACCGCTTCCCTGACACACACACATGTGACTGTGATTAGCGAGAAGTACTCCTTTCAACCCAGAGCCGTGCTCTGTGACTCGCCCGCGTCCTCGCCTGGCCACGGCAGGCCGGTCCTCGGGAGTCCCCCTCACTCTCCTGGGGCCCGTGGGGAGCGGCCCCCTCTCCGCGGTAACCACGAGGGAGCCCTTTGCAGGCACGACCGCCACACGCGGTTACTGGTCAGGACGAGGCCCTGGTGCGGGCGGCGAGGGCGCGGAGCGTGTGCCCAGGCCCGCCCTCCACGGCGCCCGGCGCCCCTGCTGCTCCAGCAGGGAGGGTGCTCCCGACCCTTTCAGAGCAGGAACCAGAGGCATTTCACTCAACAAACAGCAGAAGGGGCGCTCAGTGCGCACACGGCAGGGGAGGGAGGAGAGGTGAAGGGCACAGCAGGAGGGGGCTGAGCAGAAGGAGAAAGACAGGCACCGAGGACACAGGCGCCCTAAGACGAGCCACGCCCGAGCAAGGCACCCGCGAGCCGCCGCCCTGCAGGCCCCGTCTCCCCCCCCTCCCCCCCGAGGCCTCGTCCACCGTCCGGACGCACAGAGGGGAAAGCCCACCTCCCTCCCCACACGGCGGAGGGCCCCGGGCGGGGATGGGCCTCCTCCGCCCCGCCTCCCTCCACGCGTGCTCGCGGGCCGTGGGCCAGCTGAGGGTGGTGACCCGCGTCTGCGCAGGTGCCGCTCACCCAGAGGGAGGCCGCGCGGGAGCGGGTGGTGGGCGCCGCCCGCCTGCAGTGGCCGCTGCTCTTCTCCCGGCTCTTCGAGGTCACCGCCTGCTCAGGTGCGCGCTGCGGCCGTGCGGGCGGTGCGGGCGGTGTGGGCAGTGAGGGGGTGCAGGCGGTGCAGGCGGTGCGGGAGGTGCGGGCGGTGCGGGCAAGCCGCCCAGGCCAGGGCCTCACACCCCGCTCCGCCAGGCCCCCGGCTGCCCAGGACTCCGCTGATCTTGGCCGTGAACTGGAAGGGGCTGGCCCTCCTGGACCAGCGGGAGCGGGCGCTGCTGGAGCTCTCCTTCCCCGAGATCATGAGCCTGGTCGCCAGCAGGTGGGTGCGGCCGCCCCGTCCTCCCGCGGCCCCCGCGGCTCGGCAGTGCCCGGCTCGGCACCCTCGCGGCCTGCCAGGCTGAGCCCTCGTGCAGGCTGGCACCTCCACTGCCTCGGCCCGAGCTCTCACCCATTTGCCCAGCACGCGGCGGCCCCTGCCGGCCCCAGACTGGCCCCGGTTCCGCCCCCCGGTTCCGCCGCGGGCGGGGGGCAGAGGAGGCCTCCGGTCACGGTCCCCGCCCTCAGGGAGGCCCGGGGCGGCCAGAGGCTGCTGCTCGCCACGCTGCACGAGGAGGAGTACGAGTTCGCGTCGCCCAGCAGCGTGGCCATCGCCGAGCTGGTGGCCGTGCTCCTGGAGGGCCTGAGGGAGCGGTCGGTGTTTGCCATGGCGCTGCAGGACCAGAAGGCCGCAGGTGCCGGCGCGGGCGCGGGCTGGGCGGCGCGGGGCTTGAGAGGGGGGAGGACCAGGAGGCGCTGAGCGGCACAGCCTGCCTCCCGGCGAGAGGGCGCGGCCCCGGCAGGCTGCTCCGCAGGGAGCGGGCGCCGGCCTGGCACACACCCCGCGGCTGCTGTCCGTCACCCCCAGCAGCGGCTGTCCGTCACCCCCCGCCGGCGGCTGTCCGTCACCCCCAGCGGCGGCTGTCCGTCACCCCCAGCCGAGCCGGCGGCTGTCCGTCACCCCCAGCCGAGCCGGCGGGCCGGCAGGGTCCCCGCTGGGACGGTTCCAGGCGGCTCCTGGGGGCGCAGGCCGGGCCGGGAGGCAGGGAGAGCCGCACCCAGTGGTCCCCACCCTCCCGGGAGGGCTCTCCGTCCGCTGCACGTGAGGGTCGAGCCCCGGCCGGCTGGCGAGGCCGGCGGCATCTCCCCCGTGTCCACGTGCCCCTGCCTTGCCGGCCACGGCTCCTGGCCAGGCCTCTGGGCAGGTCCCCGGGGGGCCGAGGCCGGAGCAGCCCTGCCCGCCTCCCGCCGCCGCCGGCCTGTCGGGGCCCGGGAGGGGAGTCCCCCTCCCCTCAGCGTGGCCCGGCCTCCGCTGTCGCAGTCCCCGCCGCCGCCGGAGCTCGGGCCAGCGGGCTTTCCTCTGTGCCCGGACGCAGGCGACGCCGCCCTGCTGCCCTTCGCGAAGGGAGATCTGCTGATCCTGACCAAGAGCCCGGGGCCGCTGGCGGCCGAGGACTGGGTCCCGGGCCAGAACGACAGGACGGGCAGGACGGGGCTGGTGCTGGCCGCCCACCTCTACACCATCCCCACGCTCACCAAGCCGTCGGCGCAGCTGCTGGTAACTGTCCGCGGGCGCCCGGGGGCTGAGCTCGGCCCGCCGCCCGCCTGGGCCCGCCGTCCTCGGGGCAGCCCTGGGGCTGGCGGCATCGGCACCAGGCGGGGACAGGGCCGGGCCCAGGCTCCGTGAGTGGCACCCTCCGCCCTCCGCCCTCCGCCCTCCGCCCTCCGCCCTCCGCCAGGGCCGTGTCCGGGGAACCAGCCGTGGCCGCCCCGTCCCCCGGCCTGCCCTCCCCGCTGAGCTCACGCCTGGGGGCTCTGGGCTCTGGCCGCTGATGGCGAGTACAAAGGGCCTCGGAGCAGCGGCCTCCCGGGGCGAGCAGTGGCGTGGGCTCCTCTGGCCGGGGGCGCCCAGGCAGCGGCTCCCGGAGGCCTGGGCCTGAGGCGGCCGGAGGGGAGGCCAGGAGCTGGTGGCCAAGGAGCCCAGAGGGAGGCGGAGGAGGTGTCAGTCCCGCCAAGCGGCCGCCAGCTCCGTGGGCCGCCTCCGCGGGAGGGCTTGAGGGCGCGGCCCGGCGCCCACGCCTGTGCCCCCGCAGGGCCTGCTGGCCATGTCCCCGGAGAAGCGGAGGCTGGCCGCCCGGGCGAGGCCGCCCGCAGACGCTCCACCCGAGGAGCCGGCGCCCGAGAGGCTGCACACCCTGGAGGAGTTCTCCTACGCCTTCTTCAGGTCCCGTCCCCTCCCCCGGGCGCGCTGGGCCCAGAGGCCACAGGGGCGGGTGCCCTGGCCTCCCCTCAGAGCCCCTCCACCCCGCGGGCGCAGTGCTGTGGGCGGCCCCTCCCCTGCGGGCGGGCGGCGGGGAGGAGGGGAGGGAGGAGGCTCACCGCTCTGTCCCTCTGTCCGCGGCCAGGGCCCCGGAGAAGGAGCCGGCCAGCCTGGCCCGGGCCCCGGGCCGCCTGTGGGCGCACAGCCCGGAGCCCCTGCGGCAGCCCCTGCTCCGGCGCGTCCAGGCCTCCGCGGAGCTGCGGGACGCCGCCTGCCAGGCCTTCATCGATATCCTCCCCGGCCGTGGCCGGGCGGGCGGGCGGGCGGCATGCGACCCGGGAGGGGCGGGGGCTGGGCCGGGCCGCCAGCGGCTATTCTCCCTGACGCCGCACGCATCCTCCGGTACATGGGCGACTACCCGACCAGGCAGGCCCGGGCCCCCCTGGAGCTCACCGACCAGATCTTCGCGGGGGCCCTGCAGGAGGCCGCCCTGCAGGACGAGGTCTACTGCCAGATCCTGAAGCAGCTGACGCACAACACCAAGAGGTCCGCCCTCCTCCTCTCCGCCCCGGCCCTGCCCGCTGCTGGGGGGGGGGGGCAGCTCGTGGCGGCCACACACCCCGCAGGCACTGCCAGAGCCACCGCTGCTGGCCCCGGGCCGTCCGGGGTGGTCACCGCAGGGGCCTCGGCCCTGCCGGCGGCCACCCTGGCCTCCAACCCACAAAAGGGGCCCGCGGCACCTCTGCCAGCGGCACCTCTGCCAGCCTGGGCGGGAGGCCTCCGGGCAGCGGGCGGGGCGCGGCCCGCGTCCAGCTGGCTCTGTGGCCGCAGGTACAGCGAGGAGCGGGGCTGGCAGCTGCTGTGGCTCTGCACCGGCCTCTTCCCGCCGGGCAAGGCGCTGCTGCCGCACGTGCACAAGTTCCTGGACGGCCGGAGGGCGCGGCCCCTGGCCCCCGCCTGCAGCCGCCGCGTGCAGCAGGCCCTGAGGTGAGCCGGCCGGCACGGCCCAGCCCCCCCCCCCCGTCCCCCCCGGCCGCCGGGGGGAGGGAGGCCGCACAGGCTCAGGCCTGGCTAGGAGCTTCCTGTCGGGCAGAGGGCACTGCCCACAGCGCGGTGACCTGGACCCCAGCCACCCCTCCCGCCTGCTCAGAGCAGCCTGGCCCCCACCCGGCCACCCGCAGCTCGGTGCCGGCTGTCTCAGCAGTCCCGCTGGGGGGCCGGGAGGGCCGTTTGGGGGGAGGGGGCGGTGCCCTCAGAGCCTGGGTCACAGGGAGGAGCGCCCAGCTGGCCTGGCACCGCCCGCCGTGCCGCGGGGAGAGAGTGGGAGCGGGTGGGGCGGCGGACAGCGGGCAGGTGCCCTCCGTTCTAGGACGGGCCCCCGGAAGCAGCCCCCCCACCAGGTGGAGGTGGAGGCGGCCGAGCAGAACGTCTCCCGCATCTGCCACAAGGTCTTCCTCCCCAACCACACCACTGAGGTGAGCCCCCCACCACCTAGGAGAGCCCCCCACCCAGGTGAGCTCCCACACCACCCAGGTGAGCTCCCACACCACCCAGGTGAGCTCCCCACCACCTAGGAGAGCCCACCACCCAGGTGAGCCCCCCACAGGGGCCAGGTGAGCCCGCCCAGAGCAGGGCCCTGGGCTCACCTAAGGAGTGGGGACCCCAGAAGCTGTCCGCCCCTTGGCACTGGCACCCTACACCCATGGACAGTGCTGCACCTGGGTGCTCTGGGCCGGTGCGGGCGAGGCGGCCTCCACAGGCCGGGCAGAGGCCGGGGCGGCCCAGTCTGCCGCTGGCCCCCCGGCGGGCTCCGAGGCTGCCCTCCAGGCCCGCGGGCCGCGCGCTCGGCCACGCCGCCGCCGCTTTCGGGAGGCGCGTCCAGGCCGCGGGCCGTGCTGAGCGCGCCCGTCCGCAGGTGCTGGAGGTGGCCGCCCACAGCCGCGTGCGGGACGTGTGTGCGGCCGTGGCCGCCCGGCTGCAGCTGGCCTCCTGGGAAGGCTGCAGCCTCTTCATCAAGATCGCCGACAAGGTACCGGCCGCCGGGGGAGGGCGTGGGCAGAGGCAGCCCGCGGGGGGAGGGCGTGGGCAGAGGCAGCCCGCGGGGGGGAGGGTGGGCGGAGGCAGCCCGCGGGGGGGGCGTGGGCGGAGGAGCCGCTGTGCCGGCCCGGCCCGTCCCGTCCCCGTCCCCGTCCCGCCCCCGAGGCTGAGGGCAGCGGGCCTCAGAGCCCACACAGCCAGGAGGCCCTCCCTGAGCAGTGCCCCCCCCCCCAGGTCATCAGCCAGAAGGAGGGGGACTTCTTCTTCGACTCCCTGCGCCAGGTGGCGGACTGGGTGAAGAGGAGCAAGCCCCAGCAGGAAGGTGGGCTGGAGGGGCAGGAGGCCTGCGCCCGCGGCCCCGAACCCACGTGGCCGTGCCCGTCCGTGTGCCCTTGGGTCCCTCACGCCCGGGCCGCCAGGCCACCGGGGAGGGCGGGGGCTGGGCGGGCCCGGCCCCACAGGGAGGCCAGGAGCCTGCCAAGCAGCGGAGGGTCCGGAGAGCGGGCGGCGGGCGGGCGGCGGGCGGCAGTGGGCAGGGCGCGGGCTGTGCTCACTGCGGCCCCCCAGGGGCCCCGCCCGCGCTCCCCTACCAGGTGTACTTCATGCGCAAACTGTGGCTCGGCGTGGCCCCCGGCAAGGACGTGAACGCAGACACCGTGCTCCACTACCACCAGGTGCCCGGGGGGGGGGGGGGTGCTCCCTCCGCCCACACCCACCCGAGGGCCTGTGCCAGCACCCACAGCGCCGCCAGGCACGCAGCCTGGGGGCGCCGGCCCTGCCCCGGAGGCCACACAGGACCCGGCCTCAGCGCCCGCTGCCCCGCGCGGGTGGGCCGCCCCGCCGCCTGCCGCAGCCTGAGGCCCGTGTCCCTCGCCCAGGAGCTGCCCAAGTACCTGCGCGGGTTCCACAAGTGCTCGCGGGAGGACGCGGTGCAGCTGGCCGGCCTCATCTGCAAGGCCCGGTTCGGCAGCGACCAGTCCCAGCTGGCCAGCATCCCCAAGGTCCTGGGCGAGCTGGTGCCCGAGAACCTCACGCGCCTGATGTCCCCGGAGGAGTGGAGAAAGGTAGGTCCTCCGGGTGCCGGCCGGGGGGGGGGGGGGGGGACCGGGGCTGGGTGCCCCGCCCCCGTGCCCCCCCTCCCCGGGCCGAGCGCCCGCCCGCCCCCCCGCCCGCCGCCGCCGGCGCCTCACCGGCCCCTCCCGCCCGCAGAGCATCCTCCGGGCCTGCGAGCAGCACCGGGACCTGACGGCGGCCGAGGCCAAGGTGGCCTTCCTGCGGGCCATCTGCCGCTGGCCCACCTTCGGCTCCGCCTTCTTCGAGGTGAAGGTAGGCTCCCCGTGCCCCTGTGCCTGCCCCCAGGCCCCCCCCACCCGCTCTGAGCTCCCAGACCGCCGCGCGGGGCGCAGCTGGTCTGGGGGGGGGGTGGGGGGGGGCTCAGGGAGGGGCCGCCCCGCCGCACCGGACTGTGACCGCCGCGCTCCCCCCAGCAAACCTCGGAGCCCTCGTACCCGGACATCGTGCTCGTCGCCATCAACCGGCACGGCGTGCTGCTCATCCACCCCAAGACCAAGGTAGCAGCGGGCCGGGGGAGGGCCGGCTCCGGGACCCTCGCCGCGGCCCCCCCCCCCGCACCGGGACCCGGGCCCAGAGCCCGGCCTCAGCTGGCCCTCGGCACCCCTCTGCCCAGGAGCTGCTCGCCACCTACCCCTTCACCAAGATCGCCAGCTGGAGCAGCGGCAGCACCTACTTCCACATGGTGCTGGGCAGCCTGGGCCGGGGCGGCCGCCTGCTGTGCGAGACCTCTCTGGTGAGCGGCCGGCTCCCGCGGCACAGGCCGGGGACGGGACGGCCACCGCGGCGGGAGGTGACCGGGCGGGGCGGCCTGTCCACTCCCACCGCCTCGGGGACGCCCTGAGCATGGCCGCGCTGGCCAAGCCCCACCTGGACCCCCGCTCTGCCCCTCCTCCGCCAGGGCTACAAGATGGACGACCTGCTGACCTCCTACGTGCAGCAGCTCCTGAGCACCGTGGCCAAGCAGCGAGGCCCGGCCTCGGCCCCAGCCAGGCCCTAGCGGGAGCCCGGCCCCCACCTCCACCCTCCAGCCCGGTCCTGCCATGCCGCCCTCTCCCCAGCACACTCCGCAGCCCTCTCCCTCCCCCCAACACACTGCACCGCCCTCTCCCCCCCCAGCACACTGCACCGCCCTCTCCCCCCCAGCACACTGCACCTCCCTCTCCCCAGCACACTGCACCGCCCTCTCCCCCCCAGCACACTGTACCGCCCTCTCCCCAACACACTGCACCGCCCTCTCCCCCCCCAGCACACTGCACCGCCCTCTCCCCCCCCAGCACACTGCACCGCCCTCTCCCCCCCAACACACTGCACCGCCCTCTCCCCCCCAGCACACTGCACCGCCCTCTCCCCCCCAGCACACTGCACCGCCCTCTCCCCCCCAACACACTGCACCGCCCTCTCCCCCCCCAGCACACTGCACCGCCCTCTCCCCCCCAACACACTGCACCGCCCTCTCCCCCCCCAGCACACTGCACCGCCCTCTCCCCCCCAGCACACTGCACCGCCCTCTCCCCCCACAACACACTGCACCGCCCTCTCCCCCCCCAGCACACTGCACCGCCCTCTCCCCCCCAGCACACTGCACCGCCCTCTCCCCAGCACACTGCACCGCCCTCTCCCCCCAGCACACTGTACCGCCCTCTCCCCCCCAGCACACTGCACCGCCCTCTCCCCCCACAACACACTGCACCGCCCTCTCCCCAGCACACTGCACCGCCCTCTCCCCCCCCAGCACACTGCACCGCCCTCTCCCCCCCAGCACACTGCACCGCCCTCTCCCCCCACAACACACTGCACCGCCCTCTCCCCAGCACACTGCACCGCCCTCTCCCCCCCAGCACACTCGGCAGCCGGCAGGCGCTCCAGGGACCTGCCAGGTGCTGACCGCGGCAAAGGAGAGCCCAGGACGGGCGGGCGGGCGTCAGGCCACAGGCTGGTGGATGGAGGGAGGCTGAGGCGGCCCCCAGAATGTCCAATAAAGCTTCCTCGCAGTGGCTGTGTCTGAGAGAGGAGGGGAGGCCCGAGGGCGGGGTCTGGATGTGGCCAGGAAGGGCCCCTCCAGAAAAAGCCAAAGCACTGTGACTGCTCCCCCCTCAGAGATCCGCTCTGCTGGTGTCCGCCCTCCTCTCCCTCCCTTCTGCCTCCAGGAGGGCCCTCCCGCGTCCCTCCCGCGTCCCTCCCGCGTCCCCTGCTGGACCAAGGGCCCCAGGGGGGGAGCAGCCCAGGCCGGGGCCCAGAGGAGGAAGAGGAGGAGAAGGAGGAGCCGAGCTGCAGCTGCCTCCGAGGGCAGTGCCCCCCCCCCGCCGCCGCCGCCCTGCGGGGCCTCGCGGTGCCCCTGGCCCGCCCGCCCAGACCCCCACCAGCCAGGCGTGTGGACGTGTGAACAGCCTTTATTCGCCGTGTGTCGGGGGGGGGGGGGGCTGCGGTGGCCACAGAGGAGCTGGGGAACCTTGGGGCCCAGGCGGGGGGGGGGGGGGGGGTATGGCCAAGACCAGCTTCCAGGTGGAAGCCTCCTGGAGGGGGGGGGGCAGGGAGCCACTGGCCAGCGGGGGCGGGGCTCAGGCCCTCTGCCCCTGCTCTGGGCACAGGCCTATCATGGCTCACCCAGCTCTGCAGAGGGAGAGAGCCCTCCTCAGGGAATGGAGTCCTGGGGGTGCTGACGGGGGGGGGGGGGGGGTGCTGACAGGGAGGGGGTGCTGATGGGGAGGGGAGGGAGGGTGCTGACAGGGAGGGGGGTGCTGACAGGGGGGGGTGCTGACAGGGAGGGGGGGTGCTGACAGGGAGGGGGGTGCTGACAGGGAGGAGGGTGCTGATAGGGAGGAGGGTGCTGTCAGGGAGGAGGGTGCTGACAGGGAGGAGGGTGCTGACGGGGAGGGGAGGGTGCTGACAGGGAGGGAGGGTGCTAACGGGGAGGAGGGTGCTGACGGGGAGGGGAGGGGAGGGTGCTGACGGGGAGGGGAGGGGAGGGGAGGGGAGGGTGCTAGGGGAGGCAGGCAGCCAGCGGAGCGGGCGGGGCAGGGGCAGAGGCCTCCTAGGGGGCGCTGGGGGCCCTGCGGGCAGCCAGGTCCGACAGCTTCTTGAGCCGCTTCTTGAGCTCCAGCGGGAAGTTCTCGTAGCAGCGCTTGCACACGGGCTTCATGTCGAACTCCACAAACTTGGTCCTGGGCGGCAGTGCGGGCGACAGCCGGTCCCAGCGCCCTCCGGGCCGCCAATGGGCCTCCCGCCCCCTCAGGCTCCCGCCCACCCCTCAGAGCCCAGTATCCTTTCCACTGGGCTGCTGCTGCTGCCCCTCCTCCTCCTACAGTGCTCCTCCTCCTCCTCCTTCTCCTCCTCCTCCTACTCTCCATCCTCCCACAGTGCCTCTCCTCCTCCTTGTCCTCCTATTCCTCCTCCTCCTCCTTCTCCCACAGTGCCCCTCCTCCTACTACAGTGCTCCTCCTACTACTCTTCCTCCTCCTCCTCATCATCATCACCATCATCATCTCATCCTCATCCTCCTCCCACAGTGCCCCTCCTCTTTCTCTTCTTCCTTCTTCTCCTCCTCATCACCATCACCATCTCCTCCTCCCCCCCCCTCCTCCTCCTCCCCCTCCTCCTCCCACAGTGCCGGGGAGGCCTAGGAGGGGCACAGCACTTACTTGAGGGTGAGCTTGCCGCAGCAGGCGGAGCAGGAGAAGCAGCTGGCGCACCAGGCTTTGTTGAGGGCGGACAGCACTGTGCGGGCGGGCGGGGGCACACCAGCTCAGGGCGCCGCTGGGCCCACAGCCAGAGGGATAGGGGGGGGGGGGGAACGTGGCAGAGGCTTACCATCACCCTCGATCACGTGGCTGCAGCTGTAGCAGACGTCCCCGAAGAGCTGCGGGCCGGCAGAGGTCAGACACGGCCCGGCGTCCCCGGGCCAAGGGGTGCTGCCCCCCGCCCCCCAAAGCTCTCTGCCTCCTGCCAGGATACAGCCTCCCGCCCAAGGCAGGCACCCCTGGCCACCAGAGCCGCCCCTGGGAGGGACCCCGGTGCCCCTCTGCGTGTGGCCAGGAAGGCTGCTCCTCCCCATGGCATAGGGGGAGGGGAGGGCACAGGGCATAGGGGGGAGGGGAGGGCACAGGGCATAGGGGGGAGGGGAGGGCACAGGGCATAGCGGGAGGGGAGGGGAGGGGAGGGGAGGGGAGGGCAGGGGAGGGCAGGGGAGGGCAGGGGAGGGCAGGGACCACGGTCAGGCCCACAGGACGCCTGGCCACGGCCCTTCCTCCAGTGAGGCGGCGGGGGCCGCGGGTCCCGGGGCGCCCCCCGCCCCCCCCAGGCGCCCACCTGGCTGTAGTGGGCCTCGCAGTAGGCCAGGCCCCTCCGCTCGTAGTGCCGGTGGCCCCGGAACGGCTTCTCGCAGTGGGCGCACACGAAGTGCTGCGGGGGCGGGCGGTGAGCCCAGGCGGGCCGGGGCGCCGTGCTGGGCCGCAGGTCCGGGCACTGGGCTGCGACCCCGGGACCCCGCCCCGAGACCCGCGCCCCCGACTCCGGCGAGTGACCCGCACGCCCCTCTGGGCGGCACACCCCACCCCACCCACTCACCACCCCACCACCCTCCCACCCCGCTCACTCCCCACCCCACCCCCCACCCCACCCACTCCCCACCCTCCCACCCCCCCCACCCCACCCACTCACCACCACCCCACCCCGCCACTGCACCCGCGGTCGGGCTGGGCTGCATGCTGTGCGCAGGGCGGCGCTGCTCCCGGCCCGGGGTGCTCCAGGCCCGGGGTGCTCCCGGCCCGGGGTGCTCCAGGCCCGGGGTGCTCCCGGCCCGGGGTGCTCCCGCCCGGGGTGCTCCCGGCACGAGGTGCTCCCGGCACGGGGTGCTCCCGGGGTGCTCCCAGCACAGGGTGCTCCCGGCACAGGGTGCTCCCGGCACAGGGTGCTCCCGGCACGGGGTGCTCCTGGCCCGGGGCCTCCTGCAGCTCCTCCAGCAGCTGCGCTCCCCCTCGGGCGGGCTCAGCCCGGCGGTCACACCTCCCGCACGGCGCCCCAAGGGCGGGCGGCCCCCAGCCAGGACCCTGGGTCCTCCAGAGGCAGCCACGGGCGGGGGGGGGGGGGTCCCCACTCCCAGGGAAGGGCAGGATGGGAGGAGGGTGCGCCCGGCGCCTGGGCCTGGGCCTGGGCCCGGACTGTGGCCCAGCGGGCGCCCTCCTGCCCCTCGCTCACCTCCACGTGCCATTGCTTGCCCAGCGCGTTGACCACGCGGCCCTCGATGGGCCGGCGGCAGGCTCCGCAGATGGGGACCCCCATCTTGTCGTGGCACGGCAGGCAGTAGAGCTCACCCTTCAGCTCCCGGGCCTCCGCCGTCAGCTCCTTCCTGAGGCAGCGCACAGCACCCCATGAGCCCAGGCCCCGCCCCCGGGGCCCATATGAGCCCGAGGCCCCGCCCCCAGGGCCCATATGAGCCCGAGGCCCCGCCCCCAGGGCCCGATGAGCCCGAGGCCCCGCCCCCAGGGCCCCGATGAGCCCGAGGCCCCGCCCCCATGCCCCATATGAGCCCGAGGCCCCGCCCCCAGGGCCCGATGAGCCCAAGCCCCCGCCCCCAGGGCCCTGTATGAGCCCGAGGCCCCGCCCCCAGGCCCCGTATGAGCCCAGGCCCCGCCCCCAGGGCCCTGTATGAGCCCGAGGCCCCGCCCCCAGGGCCCCTGTATGAGCTCGAGGCCCCGCCCCCAGGCCCCGTATGAGCCCCTGAGGCCCCACCCCCAGGGCCCCTGTATGAGCTCGAGGCCCCGCCCCCAGGGCCCCTGTATGAGCTCGAGGCCCCGCCCCCAGGGCCCCTGTATGAGCCCGAGGCCCCGCCCCCAGACCCCTGTATGAGCTCGAGGCCCCGCCCCCAGGGCCCCTGTATGAGCCCGAGGCCCCGCCCCCAGGGCCCTGTATGAGCCCGAGGCCCCGCCCCCAGGGCCCCTGTATGAGCCCGAGGCCCCGCCCCCAGGGCCCCCCAGCAGTGTCAGCCCTGGGAGCAGGTCCTGGCAGGCGGCTGCGGGCCTCTGGCTCAGGCACAGCACGTGCAGATGGCGCTGACCTGGCACCAGACAGGCCGGGCTCGCAGCCCCTCTTCCCTTTCCACCTCCCCACCAGCAGCACCCTGCTCGCCCTGCCCCGCCTCTGACTCCCTGCAGTCAGCCCCCTTCGGGGCCAGCCCCCTCGTGCCCTGAGCGAGGGCCTCCCGCCCCAGGCACCCTCCCTGCCCTCCCCTGCCCTTGCCGGGTACCTGCAGTGGGTGCAGCTGAAGTGGTCGGGGTGGTAGGGGTCACTCCTGAACAGGAGGGGCGCCTCCTCGATGACCAGGTGGCACCGCTGGCAGACGTGCTTGCCCAGGCCCTTGGCCTTCTCCCGGCTGTGGCAAGGCCGGCACAGGTGCCTGTGGAAGTTCAGGCAATGGAGAGGCCGCCCCCCCCCCAAGCCCGCCTCCCTGCTCCACCCCCTCCCACGTCCAGGACAGAGCAGCCCACTGGGGGCGCTTCTCTCCTGAGCCCCCGACGTTGTGTGGACCAGAGTAGACATTTCACTGACTTTTGCTAAGAAATTAGTTTATTTTTCAAATGCCTCCCAACAGGCATGAGTGGTCACATGGCCAGTGCCAGCCACCAGGGCAAGTCCAGCAGAGCGGGCCACCCCTCCTCTGGGCTCGCCCCGGTCAGTGTCTGCAGGCTGTGTGTGCAAAGAGGAGCCGTCTGCAGGCTGTGTGTGTGCAAAGAGGAGCGTCTGCAGTCTGTGTGTGTGCAAAGAGGAGCCGTCTGCAGGCTGTGTGTGTGCAAAGAGGAGCCGTCTGCAGGCTGTGTGTGTGCAAAGAGGAGCCGTCTGCAGGCTGTGTGTGTGCAAAGAGGAGCCGTCTGCAGGCTGTGTGTGTGCAAAGAGGAGCCGTCTGCAGGCTGTGTGTGCAAAGAGGAGCCGTCTGCAGGCTGTGTGTGCAAAGAGGAGCCGTCTGCAGGCTGTGTGTGTGCAAAGAGGAGCCGTCTGCAGGCTGTGTGTGTGCAAAGAGAGCCGTCTGCAGGCTGTGTGTGTGCAAAGAGGAGCCGTCTGCAGGCTGTGTGTGTGCAAAGAGGAGCCGTCTGCAGGCTGTGTGTGCAAAGAGGAGCCGTCTGCAGGCTGTGTGTGTGCAAAGAGGAGCCGTCTGCAGGCTGTGTGTGTGCAAAGAGGAGCCGTCTGCAGGCTGTGTGTGTGCAAAGAGGAGCCGTCTGCAGGCTGTGTGTGTGCAAAGAGGAGCCGTCTGCAGGCTGTGTGTGCAAAGAGGAGCCGTCTGCAGGCTGTGTGTGCAAAGAGGAGCCGTCTTGCAGGCTGTGTGTGCAAAGAGGAGCCGTCTGCAGGCTGTGTGTGTGCAAAGAGGAGCCGTCTGCTGGCTGTGTGTGCAAAGAGGAGCCGTCTGCAGGCTGTGTGTGCAAAGAGGAGCCGTCTGCAGGCTGGGTGTGCAAAGAGGAGCCGTCTGCAGGCTGTGTGTGTGCAAAGAGGGAGCCGTCTGCGGGCTGTGTGTGCAGAGGAGCGAGGGCCAGCGGAGGCACCAACAGGGGCCTGTCCCACAGGCTTCTGTGAGGCCGGGTCTGGTGCTGCCCCTGTCCTGGGCAGCGGCTGTGGCCGCCACGAAGGTCACCCAGCAGGGTGCTGCCCTGCCTCGGGTGCCAGGTCCCCAGGCCAAGATGTCCAGAGGCCCAGGACACACTCCTTCCCCACCGGCCTCATCTGCAGGTGCCCGGAGCACAGGCCCCTCGGGGCTCCCAGCCCACCCGATCCCGGTTCCCCCGGTCACGGAGGGAGCCCTCACGCCTCAGCCCCCGGGGCCCGGGCGGGCCTGCTCCCTCGGGCCTGGGCTCCACGCTGTGCGGCATGGTCTCTGCCCACCTGTCTCATCCTTGCCCCGGTCGTGGGAACGGCAAGGGGCTCGAGTAAGTGCCCGTGGCCGCGTGCTCAGAGGCTCCCGCCACCTGCCCCGGGCGGGGAGTGGAGGAGGGCGCTGGCACGGGAGGAGGGCGGTGGCACGGGAGGAGGCGGGCATCGCTCCCGGGCAGCACAGCCGGACCCGGGCCGGGAGCCGCTCCGCCCTGGCGCCCTGCCCGTGCACGGCCTGCGCCTTCAACTCTGTGACTCGGGTTCCTCCTTTCAGTCCCAGGTCCTCGGAGCCCAGGGGGCTGTCCTCACCCCACTGTCACCCAGACGCCCTCCTCGCCACAGCAGCCTGGGCGAGGCCACGCTCCCACGACCTGCACGCAGCCACTGGGGGCTCTCATCACCAGAAACATTCAGCCCCCTGGGGTAGCTTTTGTTTCAAAGCTACAGAAATTAGCACAACTCCCCCAATCCTGTTGCAATGACCTCCGAGTGTCTCTGTGGGCAGTCACCCCAACCACAGACATGCCCCGCTCAGGGCGGCAGCCGACACCCTCTCCCCAGCCAGTGCAGCCGCTGCCAGCGGCCCTCCTGGCAGACTGGAGGGGCCCGGCTCTCCTGACAGGGCCCCGCTGGGCAACGGGCAGGCCTGCCCCTGCCGACCTGGAGGCGACTGTGGGGCGTTCTCCCAGGGGGAATGGAGACGGAGCCCACCGCCCGGCGGCTGGGGCTGGCCAGCGCCCCTCCTGAGCCGGCGGGCAGCGGCGGGCGGCCACCCCAGGCGGCCAGCAGGCTGAGGCAGTGCAAGGTTAAGGCAGCTACTCCACAAGGTGGCTACAAACACATTTCACATGTTAACTAAAATATTTAAAAGTCTTTTGGAATTCAAATTGCTAGCTCGGTGCCCATGCCACCGGATACCTCATTCTTGGAAAGATGGAGGAGCGGCGAGCGCCCAGCCACAGCCAGGGGCCTTGGGGGCCGGGGGCGGCGGGCGGCGCGGGGCGCAGACACGCCATTATGAGGCCGCAGCTGGCCGGCAAGATAAAGGCGTGGCTGTGCCCAGCGAGCCTGACTTTGGGGAGGACACAGAGCCCCACATCAGGTGCCCTGAAAAGACCCGTCACTGAGCAGACAGACCCCCAGCCGCTCCTCCCTCCCGGGCCCCGCACTGTCCCGGGCAGGCGTGGGAGCCTGAGCCGGTCGCCATGGCAGCCAGACCCCCACCCCCCCCCCAGCGGTGGGAGATTGTCCCCTTCTGAAATGGCCAGTGTGTCCGTCCGCCCCAGCAGCCCCCGCCCCCGGCAGCTTCCAGGACGGGCACACTCGGCCTCTGTGGTGCTGGCCCAGCTGGGCGCGGGCGCGGGACACACGGGACACTCAGCCGCGGCGGCAGGCCTCGGGGCGCACAAGGGACCCTTGATGAGCAGCGGCCTCAGAGCCAGAGGGGCCGCCGCCCCTCCTCTCCTTAAATAGCTGCTCCCGCCAGGAGCTCAGCACAGCGCCGGCTCCACCTGCCAGAGGTAAGGGGGCGGCGGGCGGGGGCGGGGGGCTGTCCCGGGCGCTCTGGGTGCACCGCCCCACGAAGACACCCCCTCACCAGGTGAGGGCGCCCCAGCAGAGTCCCTGCCCGAGGGGCTGCTGCACCAGGGGCTGCCCGGCCGCCAGCCCTCACCGAGGCGCTGTGCCCGGCCGAGCCAGCAGCAGCCCGGGGCCAGGAGCCGCTGCCCCCTGCCAGGACGCAGCGAGCCTCCGAGTGGCTCACCTGCCCACGCCGCCACTCCAGGCCCGGCCTCCCCGAGCAGGCCAGGGAGGCGGAATGCAGACCGCCCTGGCAAACCCTACCCAAGCCCTGGCGGGCGGGCGGGCAGGGAACAAGCGGAGTCCGTCTGGAGCGCCGGCCCTGGGCAGGGGGGGGGCTCCGGGCGAGAAGCGGAGAGCGCCCGTGTGGCCCACGCTAGCTCGGAGGAGCTCTGTGGCCCCATCTTAAGCTCCGCCTTTCTGAACAAGGGCCCTGCATTCCCGTCGCATTGACCCCACGCTTTGTGGCTGGCTCTGGGCCAGGCAGCCAGCCAGCCCAGCTCTGGCCTCAGGCTGTGGCCGGCCCAGCAGCAAGGCCTGTGGGGCCGCGTGTCCCGGAGCCTGACCTCCAGGTCCGGGCTTTCGCCGGGACCCGGCAGGTTCACAGACTCGGCTCAGATTCCTCCTCTGCAAAGCGGTCCCTGCGGCCCTGGCCCGCGCACCCCTGCGAGCTGGCAGCCAGCGCAGTCTGCAGGGAGGCTGCGGGCGGCCGGAGGGAGGGGCCCAGCTGGCCCTCCGCAGCCTCCCTCATCCCTGGGCTCCAAACGGCCCAGCCTCTCCCCAGCCTCCCTGACCCCCCGCCCCTCTCCCGCATACACACAGGTCACACACACTTGGAAACAGCAGGAAAACCATGTCCAAATGCTAATTTCAGGCATCCTGCAATTCTCTGGAGCCAGAGGGGATCGTTTGGGTGGGGAAAAACCATGGGTCTCTTCAGAAATTTAAAAATCCTATATAATAAAGAGGTAATATGCAAATTAGCCATCACGCCCCCCCCAAAAAAAAAAAAAGATGGCTGCCTATGACCAGGCCAGCAGGGGGTTAGTAAGGGATGACCAAACAACTGAACAAGCAGGCTGCTGGGGTGACCAGGCTATCGGGGGGAGGGGGAGCCACTAAGAGGCCGCCAGGCTGGCAGGTGGGGCAGTGAGGGGGTATCAGCCGGGGGGGGGGGGGGGCCGGGAGGGGCAGTAAAGGGCAACCAGGCAGACCGGCAGGTGAGTGATTGGAAGCCAGCGGTCCAGGATAGTAAGGGGGATGTCCGACTGCCAGTTTAGGCCCCATCCAGGATCAGGCCTCATATGGAAGCTGAACATCCTCCAAGGGGTCCGGATTGGAGAGGGTGCAGGCTGGGCTGAGGGGACCCGATCGTGCGCGAATTTTTGTGCATTGGGCCTGTAGTGTGATGTAATTAGATGTACACTCCCTCCATCCTCAGAGCAATTAGCAGTCACTGCTCCCTGCCCCCTCCCACCCCCTGGGTCCTCCCTGCTGCCCCCTCCCACCCCCTGGGCCCTCCCCGCCCCCTCCCACCCCTGGGCCCTCCCTGCCCCCTCCCACCCCTGGGCCCTCCCTGCTGCCCCCTCCCACCCCTGGGCCCTCCCTGCCGCCCCCTCCCACCCCTGGGCCCTCCCTGCCGCCCCCTCCCACCCCTGGGCCCTCCCCGCCCCCTCCCACCCCCTGGGCCCTCCCTGCTGCCCCCTCCCACCCCTGGGCCCTCCCTGCTGCCCCCTCCCACCCCTGGGCCCTCCCTGCCCCCTCCCACCCCTGGGCCCTCCCTGCTGCCCCCTCCCACCCCTGGGCCCTCCCTGCCGCCCCCTCCCACCCCTGGGCCCTCCCTGCCGCCCCCTCCCACCCCTGGGCCCTCCCCGCCCCCTCCCACCCCCTGGGCCCTCCCTGCTGCCCCCTCCCACCCCTGGGCCCTCCCTGCTGCCCCCTCCCACCCCTGGGCCCTCCCTGCCCCCTCCCACCCCCTGGGCCCTCCCCGCCCCCTCCCACCCCTGGGCCCTCCCTGCCCCCTCCCACCCCTGGGCCCTCCCCGCCCCCTCCCACCCCTGGGCCCTCCCCGCCCCCTCCCACCCCCTGGGCCCTCCCTGCTGCCCCCTCCCACCCCTGGGCCCTCCCTGCCCCCTCCCACCCCCTGGGCCCTCCCTGCCCCCTCCCACCCCTGGGCCCTCCCTGCCCCCTCCCACCCCTGGGCCCTCCCCGCCCCCTCCCACCCCTGGGCCCTCCCTGCCCCCTCCCACCCCTGGGCCCTCCCCGCCCCCTCCCACCCCTGGGCCCTCCCTGCCCCCTCCCACCCCTGGGCCCTCCCCGCCCCCTCCCACCCCCTGGGCCCTCCCTGCCCCCTCCCACCCCTGGGCCCTCCCCGCCCCCTCCCACCCCTGGGCCACTGGCAGGGCCCAGTCTCCATGAGGCCGGAGCTCAGGAGCTCAGTGTGTAGGGGAGGGCCAAGGAGGAAGCCAGGCTGAGCCAGCACCCAGAACCTGGACCGTTGCTTCTCCTGGCACAGCCCCTCTCCTGCCCCCCCCCCCCCAGGAGCCTCCGGAGAGCTGAGCACCAGGGCTGGAGCTGGGCCGGGAGGCCGGCCCTCTCCTGCCGCTCCTCCCCCTCCAGGCCTGGGACGGTCCGGTGTTGGGGGGGGCGGGGGGCACGTACCCTCCACCTTTTGGATCTCCAGAGCAGCCCAGGTGCATGTCCCGGGTGGGTGCGGCGGGTGGGTGTGCTCCTGCCCGACTTCGGGGGGGGGGGGGGTCCTGGGACACACAGTGCAGGCCTCTGGCCCTGGGACGGGCCGCACGGCGCGGCTCGTGGCCCTCCTGTGGCAGCGCCGCCGTGGCGGGGCCGGCGGGGAGCAGGACCAGCGCCACGCTCCACCGGAGAGGGGCTAGCGGGCCGCACCGAGGCTTTGGGGACCAGGCAGCCTAGTCCCTGCCCCCGGGAAGGGGCTCGGGGCCCACATACACCTGCCTCAGACAGCACAGTGAGTCCCTCCCGTCCTGCCCCGCAGAGCTCAGACACGACAGATCCCAACCTCAGGGCCGACTGCGGCCTGAGGCCCGGCCTCCGCCGCCCGCCCGCCCGGAGCAGAGCCTCCCCGGCAGGTGGCAGGTGCGGGGGGGGGAAGCCGGGGCTGGCCCGCTGTGCGGCTGGGTGGCCGTCAGGGGCCCGTGCACCGCGGACAGGGGGTGTCTGTCCCGGGCCCCACACCAGCCCGCGCTCTCCCGGACCCTCCCTCTCCTCCAGGCTCGTCCGCTCGGCCTCCAGCCCAGCATGGACGGCCTCGGCCTCGAGGGCGCCCCCGGGCTGGCCGCCAACCGGTCCCCGGCGGCGGCGGCGGCGGATCCGTGCGGCCAGGAGACGCGG